>JANRGW010005820.1:75841-102254 GCA_024733675.1 Psilopsiagon aymara
GAGGTCTCCACGCAGCCTTCTCTTCTCCAGGCTGAACAGCCCCAACTTTCTCAGCCTATCTTCATATGGGAGGTGTTGCAGTAGTCTTGATAGAAAATACTATAATCTGCTGGAACTGGGGTAAAAAAAACCCAAAACTTGAAAACTCTATACCGGAATAAAGATTTTCTAGGGACTTAGTCCACTTAAAGCATTCATCAAAACCCTGCTTTTAATGAGGTCTAAAATTAGTCAAGGCAATAAAAAGCCTGTTACTTGGACCCAGACATATGAATTGGCGCATTTAGTGCTCCATTTCAGGAAAATGTTCAGTTTTAACTCTGTACTAATTGTTGATGATGCTAATTGATTACTGTATATTTTAGAATCGTTATGAAAAGCAATACAATCACATGATTATTTTTTTTTCAGCCTTTTCAGGATATTTATTTTTAAATTTTCTTATCTGTATTGCTCTTGTATGACAGAGTGCTAAGGATTAAGGAAAGCAGCACAGAGTCTACAGTGCAATGAAGTCACTCACACCCTGACTATGCACAGCATATTTATATCAAGAGTAAGAACAGAGTGTGCATTGCTTTAAAATTCAGCACACAGATATAGCAAAAACATAGTAGGAGTTGAGCTGGCGGCTTGTGGTAGGGACATCAGGACTCCAATAATATGAAGACAGAAAGGGAAGCACAGATGAGGAAAAGTGATTTCTGGAGGAATCTGACAGAAATGGAAAGTGGCTGATTACAGTGGAAAGAGAACATTAGTTCCAAGCACAAAAGAAATAGAGAGATATGAAAGAAAAAAGATTCAAGTAATTCTGCTGAACTGTAAAAGCCAAGGATGAGAAGTTAGAATTTGATCTAGTGGGAAAAGGAATATCACAAAATCAGTAAAACAACCTTCGCAAACAAAGAGGCAGTTACGGCAGAGAGAGATTTACATTGCAGTAAAAGTGAAACAATGTAGAGAGGATTTGGTAAGAAGGGAATAAACAAAATAGAGGAGCACACAACTAAGTAGTAGAGAGAAAATGGCAGAGGAGAGTTAAAGTCATCAAGTTTACAAACCTGGATGACTGGGAAAATGATGAAGTCACCAGGGACAGAGGAAGACAGGTAGAAGGGAAAGATGTTTAGATGGAAAGCACTTCAGTTTTGCTGAACCTGAAGTACAAATGAAACATCCGAGAGATACTGAAAAGACAGGAAAAGATCTGTGACTGGGCAGCTAGTGCAAGCTGCATATAAGAAGGCATACCTGAGAGTCACTCTCAACTTCAGACAACCTGTGACTTCTGTATTTCCAAATGATTTCATCCTACTCTCTGAATATTCACTGCCAAAGCTCTAACCAAAATATACTACTACATTGGCTAGTAAGTAAATCCTATAAAAGAGTGGTTTTGTCCATTACAAAAAGTTTCCATTCAAAAGTAATTCCTCAGTGCAACATCTTCAGTCTCGACTCAAACATTAAGACCCCAGGGAACTGTACACACAAAAGAGCAGTAAAATCATTGCTACTTGAACAAATAAAAAGCCTTAGTTTTAATTACAGTGTCATGTTACAAACCTACAAACTTACACAATGTTTTGTTTACTTTTTAGTAATCTACATTTTGCAACCTTTAATGGTATCAAGGGCAGTCAAATAAGGTTTTAATCCAGTGTGTTAAAAATTACCAATTTACTAATACACTACCTGAAAACTACATGTATAAGAGTTTCCAATAGCATAAAATGTATCTGGAACACAAAGAAAAAGAAGAAGAAAACCCCAAATATTTTAACCTTCATAGAACTGCAGAAATGTAAGCTAGAAAGAACTTCAAATCATCTAATTTTGCATGCAAACGTGATTTAGATCCATCTAAATGAGAAGCTACTCTAACTGGGTATTTTACAGCTGCCTAACAGTAGAGTGTCCATAACTTCCACAGACAGCTTGCCTGATCTGTGCTACTTTTAGTTAGATTTTTTACTTAATAACTGAAATAACTTTACAAATACCTCACAAGCTTGCTCATTCTCAGTCATTTTTTACGCACAGAAAGATCTGCATTCCCCCTCATCCTCCTCAACATTTAGTTCTTGATTGAAAAGACCATATTCTCTCACAGTCCTTGTCACAGGTCAGTTTTCTTAATATGCTCATGTTAAACTTCCTTGGATTCACTTTAGCCTGTGTGCCTTTATCTTAAAGTTCAGATCATCATTTTTCCATAAGCATCAAGAAAAAGGGAATAATTGTTCTTCCTTGACCCCCTCCTACAACACTACTGTTAAATGTTAAACCACCAAATGAGAATTGCTTTTGATTCACAACAGCAAGCAAAATGAGAACTTCATTTTCAAAAATATCAAGATTTGATATGAGACAGTCCTCTTACAGATATAACACCTTCTAAGATGACCATGACAATGTACTTTTAGTATTTAAGAATACAATTAAGAATTCCCTGAACCTTTACAAGGAAAGTAGAATTTTGTTGGTTGAGCTATACGGTTAGTGAGAAGATGCGCCTCCATCTACTTTGTGTCAAGGTAGAAGAATGAGACTCCAGGTGACCTTTATAGCAGAAATTTCAAGTCTTGGGCTAGATAGTAGGATTTTCAGAAGATAAGTTGGTAACACAATTCTCATGGTACGTTCCTTGCTTCTTAGCCAACGCAGTAGAGGGACTACAGATAGCCCACACTTCCATGCCCTTGTCTTCTTTCCTCCCCCATGTACTTTCTATAGACTTTGGCTTGTGGCAGCTGCCAAAATTTTAATTCTTCTTTCTTGATACCTTCCCCTAAATAACAGTGCCCATTTTAAACAGCGAGCGAGCTTCTTTCGAGGTTAGTAGTTGCTTGAACCCTGTATGGCCCTGATAGGCCATGAAGATGCTGCCTCTTTGCACTTATTATGTTACAGCCAGAAAACTATTTCTTTTAGAGACATTCATATCTCTTCATCAGAACATCCATCTGCAATACCCTTGATAGAATTCAATTTCATCTGGATGGGGTTAGATGGGCATGGAACCTCTGTGTGTACCTACACACACAAGGATACCAAGCCATATGCTATACTAATGATAACTTGCCTGCATACGTGTTGGCCTTGTTCAAGAGATCTGTGCATGCATGCATGTCAGCAAAAGCACGAATCCCCAAGCAGTTGATAGGGTGAAGCTGGGATTCCAAAAATTCACAGCAAGTCCTTTTCACATCCTGCAGTTGCAAGAGACCAGCTGCTGGGAGCAGTACCTGTAAGAAGCAACAGGCGGTTACTATCCCCATTCAATTCTGAGATTATGCAAGAGTATTCTCAGTATTAATAAAGAAAACAAAATAATCCATTAAAAAACTAGGACTAAAACACGGAGGAAAATTGCAGCCCAATGTGACTGAAGAACTTAAAATCCAACATTCACATGATTCTGCAAATACCACTTAAGACTTAAAATAATGAGATATCTTTACCATCATGTTCACTGTAAAATCATCCCACAGATTATAATTTTCACACTTCATGTTAACTTCTCACAAAATTCATTCACAAGTTCCCTTCTTACTGTTCCAAACAGTCCATAATTAATCTCATTTCCAAATCTTCAGTTAGATATTTCTTAAAATCAAAGTTTTCTAGTCCATGATAGAATATGTAAGTCTTGTTTGCATGGAAGTATTGGATATTCCACAATTTTTCAGCATCAATAATAAGCATCTTTGTGAGACCTTCTCGGAAGAATGGCATTTAAAAGCCTGCCATATAAACCATAGTATAACTCATTAAAAATCCATATTGGTAAGGAATTAGTGTTAATTACGTATCTGGCCTTCAACTTCCACAAAGCAAGTAAAAATTAAGGAATCATTTAAAAAATCCTATAACATACACTTTATTTACCCACTAAAACTTTATGGGATTTAGGTGAACTATAATTGTGCCTTTGAGCAAAATCCCATACTGCTATCTACAATTTCTTCTTCATAATATTTTTATTTCTGTGCCTTTAACAATTATTTTAATGAGACTTCTATTTTAGGACATTCAGGTGTGAAATTGATGTTAGCCTGCACCTTTAGTGAATGACAACAGGCAAGATTTTAACATGGAAATCTTGCAACTGTTCACTTACATATAGAGAAAACATATTATAGGGCTGCATCAATAATAAGCAAGAAATAAAAAACACACCAAATACACCACCGAATGAGTGCACTACTCTCATTAATATTTGCTTTTCATTTAAACAATTACTTGGCAAGAACTAAAGAGAGTCAAACAAGAAAACTGGAAGAATAAAGAGGTCTGGAAGAGCAGAGTAAAACAATTTAGAAACCTATGTGACACTACAGGAAAGCGGCAGAATATACTTCTTTATTACTCTTTGGAAGAAGTTTTAGTAACTGTGTAGAACCAAATATTGCTATCATCTTTGTAAGCATCTATCTACTCTGTGTCTAAAGAGCTAATATTATTGTTTACTCTTAAGACTTTTTTTAAAAAATAAAACTAAAAATTATGACCCAAACTAAAACAAAAAGGATTTCAGGTGAAACAATACCTTCTAATGAACCCTTGTAAAGCTAATGTCTGCTTTATACTTCACTTTCGATCCTGTTTCTATGATTTATGGCTGTTCTCTCTTGAGCTTGCCATATATGAAGCCTGTTTGAAAACCGTCCTTCTGTTCCTCAACATACTAATCCCTAATTTGAAGCAATAATCCCCTATAGTGTGTATTTTACATATTTGGCTATCAATGTGGACAGCAAAAAGGAAAGACCGTACATTTACCAAGAGTTTGCTTGGAATATCAAATCTAATGAAAGAGAAATGAAGGGAACACACAAATGTAATTGTACTGACATACAGACTGCTTCTAAGCAAAATAACTGAAAATTAGTTTAAATCTTAGATAATCCTTGAAAATATCAAATCAGCCTAACAAAATAAATGGAGATTTGTAAGTAATAAGCATAAATGTCACACAATTCAAAACAAAATTAGTAAGCTTAAAGGTTACTAATGACAAGGTTAAAACAGTACAATGAAGTAATTTTATTTTAGCATATGTTTATGAAAATGTGAAGATAATATCAGTAAACCAATTTCTATTACTAGAACTAAAGTATCACTAATTACAACAGTGAGTAGATAATCCCTTTTGTAGTGAATTTAGGATAAGATAGGATCATGAAAGTAAATACCAAAAATCAAGGCTAGAAATCTAACACAAGTATTTACTTACACAACTAGTTTCAGTTTGCTTACAAATCAGGTAATTAATTGAAGAACAGTCCTAGATAATTTTAGGCATTTTATCAGTATAGTTTAGCAAATAATTCTGAGAACAATCCTTGACTGCTTAAATGGATTCAGTATTGTTTCCATTACAAAAATATGTAAAATCATGATCAAAACAGTAAGCAAAATGGAAAGGTGAAATATGAGAACGGAATGCAGAAGGATTTAAGATTTGTATGCACAGTCACACTGAGACACTTGCTCACTCATATGAACAGTGAAGCAGTGTTACAAGGAGTAGAAGACCACTGTTCATTATGGGAAATTCTTACATCATTGTAACTAACTTCGTACAGCTACAGATTTCAACACATTTTAATTATCAGACAATAAGATATTTAAATCTATTTATGTGTGTATCATTGCTAAAAACAAAAAGAGAGGCAAACTGCATAAAATTTATCCCATTGAAATTATACATTGGGCTTTGGTTACTAGGCAACAAGAGCTGTGATAACATCGAGCTGTCTTCATTTGAACCTATAGAACTCTGCGCCTGGAAGCTGTAACAACCTGCATTTAAAAATACGTTTCATCGCAGGCAGATTCATTCTACTGAAGCCAGGAGCAGAACTACATAAGAGAAAAAAAGCCCAGAACAACCCAAATTCCTCTCAAACATATTATAAAAAGCTATATTAAAACTGCAGTACAGATTAAGTTTAGCTGCTGCTGACTCTAAACTGGTAGGCTATAGCTCAGATTTATTTCCAAAAATATCCAGTAGAGGGTATCCTAACTTTCCTTTAAAGATCACAAAGACTAATATGCATACTGCTTTGTACTGCAAGGAATGCAGGGGGGAGCAGTGCTAGTGGAAATGATCTCCAATTCCTTATTCTATGAAAATGTATCCTCATCACAGAGGTTGCTAGTTTTATAATCAAAGAAACTGAACAGATTCTAATTACAGATGGCAAGTAAAAGCTCTTATGTGTGTCAAAATTGTGATGATGAATTGTGGAATGACTGCTAGATTTCCTAGAACAGACCATTTAACCCTTACAAGGCTAAACGTCTACAAGTCTTTGAAGACAATTCCCCGGTTATCTCCTGGTTCTCCTGCCTGCAGTGATATTCCTATTCCCAAAGCTGTGTACACCTGTCATGCCAAATACACTTTTCCACCCCCACTGAAACAAAAAGGACTGTGACCAAGTCCAAGTATTTGTTTTAAAATCCACCTGCAGTGTCACCTGCATAGTCAGGAAGGATCCAGTTAAGGCCCTAAATTTGGGTGCCTGTTTTCACTGGAGTAGATTCAAGCCCTTCAAAATGATTCAGCTAGACCACCAGCCTGTATCTGAGGCTGCTGTCCTCTCTTGTGGGCCCTTCAGGTAAATGCCAGGAGTATGTTGAAGGCTGAGGATACTAATGTTGCCTCCAGCTTTTTTCCCTCTTTTTATCCAGACAGCATTATGACTGTTTTCTCTTGTGCAGCCGGACAAATTTACTTTATGTGACCAAAGCATATGTTCATTGAGCTCCGAGGCAAGGAGCAGCCATTACAGGCAGGCACCTCTCCTGTCAATTCACAAAGAACAGATTCACAGCAGTCTTGGGGAGATACAGCTTCTGTGACCAACAAGCCCCTACAATGGAAGAAGGCTCAGAGATGGGCATACGTGATGAACGCTGGGAAGAATGTAATGAATGAGCACCAAGTGGTGTAAAGAAACCTTAACCTATCTCATTACAAGAGGATTGGAGGGTAACCTTTGTTTTAGATATATGGCTGTTCCAGCAAGTCAATCAGGTTGTGTAAACAGCCTTCTCCAGAATCATCAGTAGAGTGTAAAATTTTCCCCAGCTAGCCGAACCAGTGAGGGGGAGAGGTATACATGCATATCAGCCCAATGTAAACTATTAAATCTGACCAACCAACAGAAGGAACTCTGAAGAGAACAATGAGTTTGAGCTTGCTTTAGCTCAGTGAAATGGGGATGCCCAACATCCTGACAGTGGGTGGACAGAGACCAGTAATGGGAATCACTTTTGCATCACAATTCAAATGTATATTGCAATTGTTATATTGTGCTTGTGTTGTGATTTCAGTGGACTGCTCTATCTCTCTAAATCAAAGCATAACACTATGCAGCACCAGGTCTCTGAAGAGAATCAGTAAAATTTACATCAAACATTAAATCTTCCTTGTGGACTAGAAGAAGCTGGTCAGAGAAGCTATACTGGAGTGTCTCCACACCAGACAAGGAAGTTCCTCCTACCTAAAGGCTTCTAGTTGACCTAATGGGCATCCCTTGACAGTATATTTGCTTCACAAAGTTCATTGCTGCAGTTGTCTTCACACAACTCCCACAAATGGGTACCACATACAAGCTTTTAGTAACTGTCCTGCTAGTTGAGAATGGAGGAACAAGTCCAGTGAAAACAGCCAAGATGATCAGAGGGCAGGAGCATGTGATATTACAAGGAGAGGCTAAAAACCTGAATTTGTTCAGCCATAAAAGAAGGCAAAGGGGAGGCTTTATTACTATCCACAACTATCTAATAGGACGGTAGAGAAGAGTGAGCTGGACTGTCCTTGAAGATGCAGTGGGACAAAAGTAGGAAAACAGGAAAATCTGTCTGGAAAGAAGAAGGAAGGTTGTTTTTTGTTATTTTATGTTGGTTTGGCATTTTATTTTGTGTATTTTTTTTTATACCATGAGTGTGGTTAAGCTCAGGAAGAGGTTTCCCCAAGAAGCTGCAGAATCTCCACACTTGGAGATATTCAAAATTCAGCAGACAGGCCCCTCAACCTGCTTTAACTGGATCCAATTTTGAAAAGTTCAAAGTAAAATTTAAATTGATTAAAAGCTTTCTGCCTGCTGATTTAAGTCAATTTGTTTCAGTAATTTTGTATCAATACATGCTATCATCTTTCCACTCCTCTTCGTACTGATCGATTCTCCTAACATAAATATATCGTGCTACCCACAGTATGAAGATGCTTAAGGCGACATTTTGATCTGCACTATTTTTTATATTCCATGGAATTTCTTTAAGAGTTCAGCCATGAATTCTTGCACAAATTCAAATTCAAACAATACATCACTATCAGTATAATGCCCATTTGAAAATAATGAAGAACATATTGCAGGTTTTAGGAGTAAGATCCCAGAGCATAAACAAACCCAAAATTTCTCAGAACATGAAAGCACTTGGCAAGCAAATAAGCCAATAAAAATCAAAGCGGTGTATGCCTAGAGAATTGAATAATGTGCTGTCTAAAAGATAAAAATTTCATTCTTTACCACATGGAGGGGAAAGAAAACTAATCTGTAACATTAGAAAAGAGACTAACCTAGGAAAATAAATGTATGCAAATCCTAACACAGAACAATGCAATACAGAAGCACACAGGAAAGCAAGTGACATCCTTGCTAACTGCAAATATTCTGGATGCTCAGTTACAACATTAAAATGAAATAAATTTCAAAAAGCAGCAGTTATATCAATGCCTATCATAAAACAAATCTTGAGGAAGTACAGAGAAGTTTAAACTCTGTTTCTGAGGTTTAAATAACCATTTAATCAAACTGAACTCCTTCACTTGCTGTTTATACTACCATGGCATAAGGAAGAAGGAAATTAAAATAATGGTCAAAGATAATCCAAATTTTCTTTTTTTTTTTTTTTTTTTACTATCATCTGCATGCATCTGTGCTGTAATTAAAACTGTAGTTTGTAACTGTAGTCTAACTTCTAGTGAAATCATTCAGCACTGTATAGAAATTATGCTATTTGGGAGTATGCATACAAACCCACTAAAATAGATACAAATATTTTAACACTTGCATCTGTGGAATAAAATGTAGACGTTACAATTTTGGGAAATTCAGTCTTGTTAGCATTTCTGTATAAACCACATTTGCAAGTTAATTGCCCTGCTCCAGTGCTAAAATACATAAGTAAGATACTGCACTGAATTTAAAGACACGTGTGAGCTGCAAGTTCAGAACATGATACCATGTCTCTTATAAAAC
Source organism: Psilopsiagon aymara (assembly GCA_024733675.1). Lineage (NCBI taxonomy): Eukaryota > Metazoa > Chordata > Aves > Psittaciformes > Psittacidae > Psilopsiagon > Psilopsiagon aymara. The sequence goes on from JANRGW010005820.1 coordinate 85,126, forward strand.
ATACCTTCTGGGTATCTTAACGTCCTTGAGCTTATACACTATTGCACAGTGAAGACATGAATATACAAACTTGTCCTTTAGCTTAATGAGCCCCATCCAATTAAAAATCAGCTGCAGGTGGCAGTTTTATAGTATAAGAGGAAGACATAAGACTGCCGAACAAGATAGTCCTATTCCCTCACATCCCCTTAGTACTTAACACAAATTGGTAGAGAACCGTTTCAGCTGGAAAGAAGGAAATAATTGTGAAAATGTAATGTCTTGAATGACTGACATATTCTGCAAAAAACTAAGTTTTTCCCAACTTGGAAAGCAATGTGATATTAAAATGGAGTGTAAGGAAAAAGCGACTAGGTTACATACCTGGTTTTTAACCAGCATCATAATTTGTACCTAAGAGTCTATTTCAGTTAGTGTGATGCAATTTATGGGAAGTAACTGACTTGCTCAAAAATTGGTTTTAGAAAAGACATCACTATAAAAGATTATTCTGAATGAACTATTAATTTTAATTAAAATGTCTGGGGTAGAGATGGGTTTTTCTGTTGTTTTCTTGGGTTTATTTGAAGGGGCTAGGTGTGGAACTTCTGGGAGGTTTTGGGATGCAGCTAGGGATTACTGAAGTGCAGAAATAAGATTAATGAAGAAAAAGTAACAGAAACTTTAATCACACAATACACTACAATTAATGGTATGCATCTGTTCTGCAAGGGTGAACCATGCTCGAACCACCCTCTTTTGGCTTGAAGATTCTCCTACATCTTCTCTACCAGAACAGTGTCTTAACCACCATGTAACAGTGCATTTTGGCTTAAGCCTCCACACAAGAGAGACAGGTTGATTTTCTATTCTGATGGTTATTTTTTTAACAGTCATGAGCTCAGCCTTTCATATCCTCTGCTGCTGTTAAAAGATACTGAAAATAGAAATGAAACATTGTTTCATTTGAAGTGGAACGTTCTTAAACCTAAAATAATTTTCTTTAAAATTTTAGATTTTTCTTTCAGTGAAAGAATGGTAGACAGTTTGATTTGTTAGAAACAGAGGCTCTGATATGAAGTTTGGTCACTGAATTTAAGTACATGCGCAGTAAATCATCTAAAATGAAAGCTCAAAATCCTTCATCATGCTGTAATTCAGTGCTTAGAAGATAATACAGCTGCATAAAAATACTTTTTATTTTCTTAGGGCTGGAACAACTTAAACAAGACTAGTTTGAACAAAGCCACTTGCTGCTGATACTCTGTCACTAAGAAACTGGACAATTTAGTCTTTAACTATGGGAGCTGAAGTGCTAGCCAGTCAACTAATACACAGAGCTCCTCTGGAGAAGGATTAAAAGAAGCTGGAAACATTAGGTAGACAGGATAACATAACTCACTGTATATAGTCTTCAATCTTTCTGTAAAAGCTGATCCACATAAAGAATTGCTGCATCAGCTGAAGCTTTTAGCTAGTGTGCTTCAGCTATAAGATTTACCCATAACATCTCACACCTTCAGTACCAAGACCACCCTCAGTCTCAAACCTCACTGACAGATATACTTTGGTTACACCAAAGATGACTGTGACAGAAATATTTTAAAAATAGTCCTTAAAACTAAAGAAGTAAAAGACTGACAAAGGATCAAAATGTTCATGTTCTATGTTTTCTAAAGTATAAAACACAACTTTGGGGGGATTGAGGGGAAGGGCACTGAGGAAGAAATTGTTTTCTTTTTTTTTTTTCTATATTACAAACTGATTGCTTTGTAACAAACAAGTATTTTTCTCATGGTATAACTGCATGTTTTCTGGCAGTCTTAAAGAGAAGGATTGAAACATCATTTGCAAAGCCTTAAATCCTGTGCTGGAAACAGCGGCATAACTGGAATAGTAAATTATGAACCTCTGTTTTCTCTGTTATCCCATTCTCTGCATCCATACTACTGAGTTTTACAGTAATACAAACCTGAGAACTAAGTGCAATAGAAAAAGCATGAAATAGAAGTACTTTGTGTGCTTACCTTCAGTACAAAATCTTGTCAAGATTAACATCTAATGTGCAATAAATGGCCCTTTAGTAAACTCAAAAGACATTTGACTACTCCAGGCATTTAGTGTTACAGTTATGTTTTTATATTTTATTGAGATAATGTTGCTGGAGACATTCAAAACCTCCCTGGACACATTCCTGCGTAACCTCCTCTAGGTGGCCCTGCCTTGGCAGGGGAGGTTGGACTAGACGGTCTTCAGAAGTCCCTTCCAACCCTAATGATTCTGTAATCTTTTACTTATTCAGTTTCCTAGAGCAGACCATAATTATATTCTCCTAGAAATGTCAGAGGAATACCTCCTCCTCAAGGAAAAAAAAAAAAAGGAGGGGGAGGGAAAAGGGGCATTAGGCTTAGTGACAGATTTCATAATCACTTTAAGCTAGATACTGTGCTTATAAAACTCAGGTACAGAGCTCACAACACAAATGCATCTCTTGCCTCCCATTTGATTATTTTTTTTTCAGATGAAGGTTTAATACCTATGTTTCATGATTTAAAGCATGACCAACATCCAGAAAACACAAACATTTTCAAGAAAGCCTTTATTCAGCTTCCAGAAGTTTCATCTTATGTGGCAACATACTGCTGAACCTAGGTTGCAAGTAAGAGACGTCAAACAGAGAGTCTCTTCTTTAAGTGGCTTAATTTACTTATAATAAGCACCTTGAATTTTACAGGGAGGTGGGCAGGCACACACACTTTTATTTGAGCAAATGACCTCTGCACTTTAAGTTGGCAAGGGCTGTCTTTCAGGTTTTGCCACAGGTAGCCTTTTAGTCATAAACATAGATACATGGATGCCTATGGTAAAGGTCATACCTGAGACAAAAGAAGCTGCTTTCATCTGACTTGACAGAGCAGAGTCTCTAACACAGCCTAGCAGCATGATGATTTTAAAGATCACAGACTCAGAAAAGTTGCACAAGCTGCTCAGTCTAAGAAGGCAGTTTACATACAACAGAAGTTCTTATTCATTAATGTCTTGCAAAGGGCAACCACATCCTTGCAAGGCAAGATGAAGGCACCAGGTTTTAGAATAAGAAAACTTGTGATCTCGGTCCTGATTACTTCTGACTCACCTGTTGGTCACCATATCTCAGTTTCCCTTTTTTCTTTCCTTTTTCTTTTAAATAGTCTATTCAAGACCGTAAACTCTTTTTGGGCCACGCCATCCTTATAGCATGTTGCTGTAATACCTCTCATAATGGAGTCCCAATCCCAGGTGGCCCATAAAACAAAGGGTTAAAAATATTTTCCAGGCTAGCCTAGAACTTCACGGTTTTTCAGCTAAATATATATTCAAATAAATGGGTAAATTCCCTGTCTTCTAACAAGAAAACACAATGCATGCCTCCCTAGTTAATGGCATGGAAAAAACAATCTCCAAATTTCCTTCTACGTGCTCTTCCATTTGCATGTTGAAACCAGACTTCACTTGAGAAAAATTGGCAGTGCCCAGTGCTTTGGAGGTAAGTAAATGTAAGAGCTGCAACAGGACAAGAGCCTGGTCTCCCAGGTTTGAAAGGGAGCAGTAAAAGATGGTGGTGGAGGCTATGGTTCTGGTTGGTAGGTCAGGGACGCAGGCTTCTTTTGGGAGTACAGGGTAGAAGATAAAAAGGAAGAAATTGCAAAAGTTTTGCCCTTAGAACTGTTTTTGTTTAGCTCTGCTGCAACCAGCCAGCAATCCCCTCCATGCTCTCAGCCATGCTGGAAGCAAGTTTGGCATCCAGCTCGAGACAGAACCTGTTACATCATCCTCTCTTCCCCAGTATGTGGTCAAACCAAGTATTCACTGAAATAAAGCTTCACAGCATGGCTATGCTTCTATCAGCACCATCCTTTCCGCTGTCTTTCTCCCTTTCAAAAGAAAGGGGGAAGAGGAAACCTAGGATGAAGGAAAGCAGAACAGATGAACCCATCCCAGACCTGGACTTCATACGCTCTCACCTAATTAGGGAGGTAAATCTCACAGGGTGAAAACACCTGCTTTGAAACACAGTCTATCTAATAGTCACCTAGGGTTCTCACATAGTCATTTCCAAATTAACCAGCACAGCTGGAAAAAATCACACTGCTCACCTTCTGCATCCTATACGGCTCCTCTCACGCATTTTTGCAGCAACGTACTGTATTCATTAGGCACACACTCTAAGCATAATAACAACAATAATACATATGTACATGTATGGCTTTTTACAGTCCTATGTATCTTAAAGAAAAACTTACTATCTTTAGGCATAAGTAAGTAACTGTTTTACCCTTAAAAGGGTATGTGGAGTCTCTGAAACAAATAGACTTTAGAAAAAAAACAGACTCCTTGTTTAGTCATCTCAGAATCAAGCTAAAAAAGGCCTTAATCCTCTCTCTCTCTTAAATGATAGCTTTTCCATGCCTTTAACAGCTTTAAGCCTTTCCCCAAAGTGTGCTATTCCTGTCATATTTTAGATCATCCAGCAGAGTGTTACAGGTGAGAATACAGATTTCTACAATGACATACAGATGCTGCTGTGCCATTTCTCACACTCCTTTTTAAAGCCACTATTTCACAATGAGCAGAAGTTTTCCTAAGGTGACTACAGTATGTTATTCTATTCTAGGAAAAGCTGTTAATGTAAAACATAGCAATACGTAGGAGTAATTCAGATTTTCCTTTTCATGCATTGCTTTACACTTTCCAACATTAAATTTGGTCTGCTAGCCCGACATCTAGCTTAGCTAGAAAGCAGTAAGATTTTCTATTTTTATCTGGTATTGAAAAAAGTCCTTAAACCAGTTTATCACCTACATCTTTTGCTACCTACTTTTCAAAACTAACGAAAATCTGTTCTTTAGAAGCTTGCGACAGATTACAACCATTCAGACAAAGTAAAAGCCAACTATTTATTCCTATTTGTTCCTGTGCTCCCTAGGGATTTTTGATCTATTTTTTGCTCATCATGTGACAATTTAGGAGGGACTATAACTAACTTGACTTTCAAAAGCCTTTGATATGGTTATTTCTGGACCACTCGAAGAATTACAGGATGTTTTTAGGAGCTATGCACAACTCAAATAGAATTCTAAAATGTATGGAAAGTCTGAGCTTCCCTTATGTTACCTGACACTAACAACAAAAAAATCTTTTGTAGTATCTCTGATGCTCAGGATCACCAAATAACATTGCACTGATTTACCAAAATATGATTTGAAACTGCAGGGATTAGCCACCTAGAGAATTTAACATTTTTTTACAGACTCAGCCACCTCACTTTAAGTTTTTTTCTCCATAGGTATGCAAGAATTATTTTTATGTATGTCTATAAAATCCTATTTGCCATAGCAATGAATTATTAGTATTTACTTGCTTCAGTGCCTTATCTTTTGACCCTTTCTCTGATCTTGTAAGAAGATGCACTTTGCACAGTCCATCAGCATAACTGGGACTTTCTACCTTACTTAGTTTTTGGCACCTTGCTCATGCGTGGCTTTGGCAGCCTACACGCTCCCCTAAATCACTCATTAAAGAAACAATATGCAGGAAACAAACAGCTGTTATATTTAGAGCTGCAGTGCTGAGTAAAAGTGTTTTATTCTTTTTATCATTTAAATTAAACGTGCCTGTTTAAATCCCTCAGTGAATTCCCATTCACCTCCCACAGCAATCAGAATCACATGCTTCTGAAGTGCAGGATTACAGATCAGTATCTCTTCTATAATGTACTCCTGCCTCAATCTCACTTCTGTCTCACCCCATCACCTCCTCCATGAGTTTCTGATTCATTCCTTGGCTCTTGCTTAGACCAAGCTGACACAGCCAAGCTACAAGACTCTTTACTGCCTTTGCCCAGAAGTGTCTCTTCTAAATATACAGAATTGAGTGGGTTTTACACCCCTTCAAAAGATCTTCTTAAGGAACAAAGATTCTGAAATAGGGTAAATCTGTGATTCAGTCCATAAGACCTCAGTCTCCCTCCAGAAGAGATTCAAGACTCTCTAACTCCCACATACACTGGTGTTTGATAGTCCAAGACAGTCTTTTACAGCCTCACCACAATTTTCATTCATTCCTCATACCTTCTGATCCACATTTTAGGCATACTTTATCTCTTGTGCTCATTCTATTTGGTTTCTCCGTTATTTCTCTTTAGCAACTAGAAGCTGGTGTACAACAGCTCAGATTTCCATTCAGGTATATTTTGATTCTTACAAGGCTCATAGCCTTCTGCCTACCCAATTTTCCCTAGGAACAAAGTTCTGGGATTGCCCATTCAGCAAGACCATAGCAAAAGAAAAAAACAAAAAGATGTTATAACAAGACTCATTGCCTGGAGAACTGGAAAATGCCAGCAAAATGCAAATAAAGCATCACTTGGAAGACAGAGAGAAAGCAGCAAGGTATCTTCAGAAAAGAGGAAAAAGAAGGAAAAAGGAAGGAATATAAAAATGTGAATACCTCAGGAAGGAATTATCTGTTGCCTTATCTGTGCAATCTGTGCTTTTCCTCATTCTGATGGTCCTACCACTGGTTTTGGTCAGCAGCTCTTGTATGTGAAGCTTACTCATTTAAAGTAATACAATACACCTGTAGAAAGATCACAATCCTCTATTCCCTTCCCTCCTATACACACTCTCATGCCAGGCAGGCATGTATAAGCAAATGAAGATTGCATAGTAGGGTTATTTCACTGGAAAATTAAATAATTTACTGTTGCCTGACATGTCTTATAATGCGTATTAATTCAAGAAGTGTGCCACTGTCTCTCCTCCAGCTAAGCCATATTAGTTGTGCCTTCATATTATTAAAATCCTCAAAGTTGTTGTCATAAACACAAAAAAAATGGGTCAAAAGAGGCAACCAGATGTTTGCTTGAGGTCTAATGTATAAGACACATACAGTAGCTGAACAGTGGTACTTCACTGGTACTCTTTCAGCACATAATCAAACAACATACTAACTATACATCAAACAAATTGGACTAAACAGGCTGTTTAGTCCAACATTAAATTCTTGACTAGTAAACCTGAAACATGTTTCTATGAATAGGGTTTATAATAAAACTGATGTCAGCCTGGATTTAAGTACCTCTCTGCAGTGTCAGCAAGCCCCTAATAGTATTAGCGCTGTGCTGGCACAGAATAAAAGTGAAAGTTTGGTTTACCATACAGGAAATGGTTTAAATACACATCAAGATTAACTGATTTTTTTTTTTTTTTTTTTATTTGATTTTAACCATTACATCATTAGGATGAGACAGTTTTATAAAACATTTCAATCTGAATGACTCTTAATAGAACTTCAGAATTTGCAAACAGCTCCAGTATTTAGTAGCTACGCCACTGCAGCCATGATGAAGTTGAGCAGAAAGACCAAAGGCCTGTTTATTTTTAAACCTCTATAACACAATCCAATAAAGAACTTCATTTCCTCCTACAGCTTTAATCTGTGTCAAGGAAATAAGATCACTGACTACCAATAGCTCTTGACACTCAACATCTCTATTACATAAAACACTTTGTAAAGAAAAATGCTTTCAAGAATTAGTGCAGTTACCTGAAGCCTATTAGCAGAGAAAAAAAATGAGTTCATGGACAGGAGGTTTTAGGTCTCCATGAAGGCCATGTAAAAAGTGACGGTAAAGGTGAAACAAGATTGTGGAAACACAGCAGCTTCCAAGATCAAGCTGAGTCCAGCAAACACCCACTGGTGCAGGATATGGAAGATGAGGGAACCAAAGATCACAACAAATATTTTAATTCCCTCAGAAATAAGCAGGTTTGTAACCTGTCATGTCAAGGTTCAATAATTAGCATTTTACTCATCATATATTAAGGGGGGGGAGAAGGGCCTTGTTAAAGGAATACTGAAACCAACACATCAATTAGAAAGTTTAAAGCACCACTTGAGATGCCCTGTGTCCTTAAAATCTCTACATATACACCTGTCTCTCTTCATAAAATGTTCTCAGAAGGGCATAACCCATAAACCACAGTGAACAGAATCACCAGAGAAGCTGCATGGCTCTGCATGCTGGGACACACCACAGAGTCTTCAAATGCATCGATGCCCTTACGACAGAGCATTTGCATTGCTGTTCCTGAATCTTAACCCTTATTCTAAATACCTAGTCCAATACTTAAAGCGAGTTACAGACAACAGTGTTAATGACTTGGTTTTTGACAACTGGTATTTCATCTAAAAATTAATGCAGCTGACAATTTAGTCTGTCACTGCATAACTGCTTTTGCCTGATGAAAAATGATGTACCCGTAGCTCATTTGTAAAAGTCATATCTTGACAAATTATCCCCTACCCACAGAAGTTAAAAAAAGAGCGCAGGTATATGGTTTAACACTTGGTCCTTCAGCTAAAAACAATTTGAAACACATGTACTAGCTGCAGGGGCAGGTATGACAAGCTGTTGTGGCATGCAAGATGATTAGTAAGTCTTAACAGGTAAAAACATCAAAACAAGACTCCATGTGTACCCATTTGAGGCATCAGAACACAGCAAAGAGACCATTTGGTTTTTTCAATAGTGCTGACAAATTATGCAATATGCCAATTCAACATTTCATGTTATTTAACATTATGTGAAAAGAAAAATCCATTTTTGAGCAGCTGTATCAATTGCTGTCAGCCAAATCTGTCCAAAATGTTAAGCTTACACAAGATCATTTGGGCATCAGAGTGAGTATCAGCTCAGAAAAAAAAAAAAATATATGAACAGCTTGAAAGATAGCTATACAGTTTTAATGAAGATTTGGCCTAACAATCTGTCTAAAAATGCTATGTACTGCACCAGGATACTTTGCTGAGTTTCTGGCAAGTTAAATTTAAGTCACAGGAAATAAAAATTCACAGATTTCAGCTCTAAAGATGCCATCAATGATATTTATAAACTTTAGCATAAAGTCAGAGCTATTTTAGAAGAAAAAAAAAACAATAACCAAAACCAAAAACCAACCTCAGCTACTGACATGGAAATCAGTGCAATATTGCTCTTTATACTTAGGAACAGTAAGAGAACTTAAACTCATTCACCTCATTCACTCCTAGAGATCACAAAAAATGATCTCTAGGAGTTGCATTGTCTGACTTAACTTCATTCTTCTTTAGGAATATGCAGAGTATAGCAAGAAACCAGCCTAGAAGATACGCATGTGGCTTAATGCTCTGTCTCCAGCCCCAAACATGCAAGCAGCCATGTGTTGCAGGAAAGATTTTGGAAGTGGCTGTGCAGGTAGCATGGAGACAGAAGCTGACTAATGTACAAAGAACTGTGGGGGGGGGGGGAAACCCCACTGGCTTAAAACATACATCTAGGAATTCAAAATTGTATTCCATTAGTAACTAATACAGTGAAGACTTCAGGTGGAAACATACGTATTCTCTTAAGAATGTTTTTCAAATGCTGTCATCAGGCAATTTTGGTCAGTAAATAAAGACAAAACCAAGTGAATAAAAGGCCTTATCAACAAGCCTGCAAACTTAAGGGATGCCAAATTTAACCTGCGGTACAGCAGTAATACTTTTTTTAAGTTACCTGCATCTGCTAGAAGATTGTGACTCCTTCCACCCAGAAAAATTGCTATTATTACCCATACTATCATCACCAAACTGCACTGTATAATACTCTGTTTGAAAGACATTCAGTGAATGCAGTTAATTCAGGGTAAACTCTTCTTAAGCAGCCCTGCATTTCAATAGAATGCATAACTGGGGAGGTACCGGACTTCTATTGATAATCTGTTGGTCCCTAAGTGATATGCAAGGCGTTAATCATGACCAGTAGGGCTGTCATTGCCTAGATCCAGCCTTCCCAGCACTCCATCTTCTCAAGATAACACTTTTGCTTGAGCTGCTTCATTTTCCCTCATTATCAAAAAGTCCTTAAAGAAGAGGTGCCCAGAGAGGTACATCTGTAAATGCATCAAGATCAAACTTGCTCCTCTCCTGCCCTTATTAGGTTCCTAAATCAAATGCAGCATTTTTTTCCAGACATGTCTTTCATAGGCTCTCCTAAGGAGAGCAGCCAAGTTCCCATAGAAGCAATTCTCAGCATTACTTTGTCTCAGAGCATATATATATATAAAGTATACATACAACGTTATATTTAAAACAGGACCTACTGTACCACAGGATTTAGTGAAAGCTTCACTGCATTCAGTTCAGTTGAATAAATATTTCTTTTATCTCTCCCACCCACTTACACAGCAGCAGGCATACTTCCAGGACACAGAATGCATGTCTGTTCAAGTACTGAAATGAACTCTCTCCTCTTACGATGTCCAATCATACATCTGTAAAGGGCAGTCAGCCTTCAGTTGTAAAAATGAAAAGTCCTTTAAAACACCCCCTTGAAAACAGAAAATTCCCTATGTTCATAAAGAAAACTGAATATAACCTTTGAAAGGTGAGGGACATCTTTTCATCCAATAAGGGAAAAAAGAGATGCTCTTTAGTTTTCAAAGGAATAACTGATTGGTAGGCTTAGAAACTCTTGAAAAAACTTCCTAAGGTATCTAAAATGAAACTAGTTTTTTAAAAAAACATGCTTAACATGCTTTATGCTCCTTGCACATCACAGTATTTGTTGCTAACTCATATAAAGACTTCTAGTTTAGTCACCAGTTCATATATACAGTGTATTTCTTTTGAGGATAAAGCTTGGCAAGCATCAAAATTTTGAGTCTCAGCTCAGATACAAAGACAGTATGGCTCTGAAGATTACTGGAATTTAAGCTATAGTAATTTGATCATGTAAGTGCTCAAAGATTGTAGCAAATACTAAGTGATGAGTCTTACAAACTGATTTATGCCAAGTCATTTTACATTTTCTTCAAGCTAAAAGCACACATAAACAGCTGCTCTTGTTCAGGTGATGTGCAACAGTAAGTTGTTAAACTGGGAATTCCATCATGATCCCAAACTCACTTTTTAATTAAGCTCTTGTACACTGATGTACTTAGAAGAGGTATTGAAGAAGGGAATCTGAAACCATCATGAGACACAAGCATGAGTTTAAAGAGGAATACAAACAACCTATTGTTCTCAGACTAAAGTCAAAACCACAGCACTGCACCAGCTACTAAGAAGGAGAAAAATGACTGCTACTGCTGAACCCAGGACACAAACAAACAAAAAAACAACACAACTTTGTAACCAAATGTGATAGTCTGATATTACAAGTTTCATACAAAGCTGGTGGCACCTAAATGACCAAAGCTAGTGGTCATTTCATATATTGCACCCACATAAAACTGCTTGTGATGCATCTTAAGCAGACCACTTCTAAATATAACAATTTATTCTGAATATTTTGATCTAAGTTTATCCTAGTGTTCAGCAGAAGAACAAATAAGGAATGTTGCATGTTGTGCAGAATTTTATTTTTGCCTTTAAAAACGGGCTTCATGTTACTGATAGCACATATTTTTACTACGCTTACTGGAACAAGTATCTACTCCTTGGTGGTCTGTTGTTTTTCATTCTCCTCAACAGAAACAAGCCTGGATTATTCATTTTCCTGCATTCTATTCTGTGTAATAGTCTCCTCAAAAGATACTCAAAGCATTTTTAAAATGACTTGTACACATCTTTCTTCTCCTTCCCTGCCCTCCCACTTCCAAAACAGACATAAGTTTACAAGATTTTCAGTAGGCCATTCTTTTCTGTTCTGGCCAAGTTTTAAAAGGTAATTGAACATTTCTCCAAAATTAAAGTAGTTAATTTCTTTCACTTTTTACTGAAACCAGTTTTAATATGTGGCTGTACTCTGAAAACAGACTTGCAAATTGGCACCTTTTCCTAACAAATAGATCCTGGTGTGAAACCAAAGTCTCGCCCTCTAAACTTATTAAAACACACCCAACTACTATAAACCAGATAACGACTTTTGCTGGCTCCGATTTTAGTTTATTAAAAGTATTATGCTAATAAGGATAGGTATTTACAACTACACTCAAATTAGCATGTACCAAAATTAAGAGTTACCACAAATTCCTTCTCTCGGTGCACGATGATCATACTCACATTCTCATTCTTTCTCTCTCTACCAGCATAAAGACAGAGTGACTGCCAGAAACAATGTCATGTTATTAGAAAAGAGAGCCCAGTCAATGACTTAAAGAAACAACCTCTGTAATTTACTCACAGGATAATAATTTCACTCAAGTCTGCATTAACAAGGCCTCACTGGGTTACTGGGTCCAATTTTGGTCATTACATGTTAAGCATATAGACAACAGGTGAAATGGAAAGAGTCTAGAAGAGCAAAAGGAATAGTAAAAGATTTAGAAAGCATTACCTCCAAAGAGAAATCTATGATGTTCAGTCTAAAGAGAAAAATTAAATTATATGAATGTCTTTTGATACTTAAGACTGTTACAGGAAAAGTAGCAACAAATTGCTTTACAAGACATCAGAAGGTCAAGTACAGACCATGGAAAACTAAGGAAGCTATTAAAGCAACAGGAACAAACTACATGAGGATTGTGACAGTTTTCACTGTTAGATTAAACATACTCTGCCAAGACTAGATACATTCAGTCACTGTTTTACTTTACAGAGTTCAATAGCAATTATATTTTATGGTATTCCCTATAACCTCCCACTTCTCCTTCTTTTTCTCCCTTAGTATACCCTCAGTCCTATCTGTCCAACTGTTTGTGGGTCATGCCACAGACAAAATTCAGAAGCTGGCCAAACAAAAGTGCACATCTGTTTCCATCAGCTTTAGGACTTCCCTGGGGTTTGGTGTGAGGTACCTGCTCATTTTCAAGCTAGAGGACTTTTCAGGATTCAACAACTGAGCAAAGTTTTTGAGCCAGAAGAGATGCACCACAAATAGTCAAAGCCCAGGTTACCAAATGGCTATACAGTAGAATGACTGCCTTAGTAAAAAGTTTGGACAACACAAGCATCCTCTTTTTTGCAGATGTCTTAGAGAAATCAGAGCTTTTTCAGATCCTGTTCTGACAGCACCTCAAATCAAATGTGCTGTGAACTCTTAAGCCCTCACCCCATGACACCATGCAAACAGAAGCATGTCTGTTATACCTTAGATGGCAATCTGCATGAACAGCATGAGTTACAAAGGAAAGACACATATTGTGCACTTGTGTGTTCATAATATGCTTCGTCCTACACAAACATTGTTCTTGAATAATTTCGAAAAATGAACACAAAAAATCATATATATTAAAAAGGATCTTGTTCAGGATTTTGGACTTTGCGTTGGCTGTACCTAACACAATTCTTTAAAGGGAAAAATATGCCAGGACAGAGCTTTGCAAAAATACCATTATTTGTGATGTTTATCTTCTGCTTGTTCAAAAGCAAGACACCATATTTTTCAGTAAGTCCAAACTGAAGCTATGTGTAATGTCTTCTAGAAGCAAGGACATGTTGGTTCCTGACACTTCAATACACTAACCCTGTGTAACACTAACTACTGTGTGAACATAACAACCGGCAGCAGAACATTACAAACCAGATCCTTGAAGCGATCCCATTAATAACTCAAAGGAAAAAAAAAATGCTGGGGGGCAGGGAGGAATGTTTTGCTGTTGGTTTTATTTTTACATATATTCAGTGACCTGGTTTATAAAGTACTACAGCAACCACTTGTATCAGCACAACTACAGGAACAGAGGACTGCAGCAAGGAATCAGAAAGGAATACAACCATCTTTATCTGGAGTTTACCGCAATCACATCTCTCCTTCTATCAGGCTGACCTCTAAAGCCCACAACAAATCCACAGTCCGCAAACAACTGCGGGATTTTTTTCTCCAATGTATTTGTGCTCAGTAGAGGCCTAGGTATACTGCTGACTAAATACGTGCTGAACTGCACACACATAGTGTGGGAGAGTTACTCACGCATGAGCTTCTTATAGTAACTAACTCTCCCACATTGTGCACTGGGTGTAGTTAATACCTATATGGAAATTGAAAAAATTTGATGTGCAATAGAGTTGCTTTGCCTTCTGAAAACATTAACTCTGATGTTCCTTTCTTAAAACATGAAAAATGTGATATTCCATTAAGCTTGACATTTAATTTAATTTGGGTGGGGGGAACCCACAAAAAAAAGAGAGAAAGGAAGAGCAGAGAGTTGAGCACACAGGAGAACATGACATACGCAAATACAACAGAAACACTGGTATAGCATTATGCGAAGTGAGTGCCATTAGAGATGAATGATAAAATAACTCATTCTAAATGACGGAAAATACCAGAAGAAATCCAAGAATATATACATTCATATACCAGCTGCCTTACTCTTGTGGGCTGGTGGGGAACCTACTGAACCACGAACTGAAGAAAAGAACAAATGTTCTTTTGTAGTTAACTAATGTAATGATAACAAACAGTTTATGCACTAATGTGCTTTTTTTCTCAATCACTGATTACACCTGACTTGTCTACTCCTCCTCACCACTCAATCCCACCCCCAGAAAAAGAACTAGAAACAAAATATAAGTGCAATCATGACAGTGGGGAGCAGAAATCAACAGCTCTTACTCAGAAGCTGCAAAGGTACAGTAAGGAAGCAATCTCCTGTCCACATATAGATCAAGTAAGATACTAATGAAAGAAACTCATAGTCAACTTTCCCCTTGAGAAAGACCAGTGAGCTTGGCTATACCACTAAGTATTCTTTTGTAAATAGCTTTCATAAATATACAATGTGACTATTTTAATACCAAAGAGTGCTTAGCAAGTGTACATTACTTAAACATGAAACATGCATACCCTTTTCAAACATCGCACCACATGTTAAAAATTAATTTATTTAATAAATTTAACTATATACTTATTTTTACGATGTACAACCTGAAAAGGCAGAAGAATGCATTCAAAATCCCATGCAGAGTATCAAAATGAGAATCATAACAAGCTACCTAGAAACTGAAGCTCCACTTTCTCACATTAGCCCAAACTTTAAAAAAAAAAAAGTTGAGAGAGATGATATTACACAGCTTCTTAGGATTTCATAGTTCTGTATTCCTACAAGATAAAAACTTAACCATTACCAGAATTCCACAGTACCTTCTAGCAATATTTATTCCTGTCACATAGACAGGAAATTGAGAGTTCAAATTAATCTCAAGAGCATGCAACTTTTTAATGCAGAGAATACATTTTAACTAAGGCCTGACAGTCTGTGCTAGGTTTTCAAGTTTCGAGAAATTCACAATAACAATTTTCCCACCTTGGCTTTCAAACTTAAGGAAAAGTACATTCATCAGTGTATTCATTTTTATTTATAGCATTCAATTCAGCTGTAATGCAAATAAATACTACATATCCAGTGGCAGCAATGCAAAAAGGATTAAAGTGACAAATTAAGAATAGCTTTACACTTAAATACATTACCAGTCACATTAAAATTATATTCATTGTTAACATTAAAGTGCAAGTATACTGCAATAAATCAAAATCTACTTAAAAGCTTGACTGTCTTCTCAGTACTCAACCGCAAACTTGTAATATCACTCACCAAGCCACATTATTTATAACATAATCCCCAATATCATCAGATATAATTTCAGACAGATAATCTGGAGCTGTGAAAATGAAAGCCCTAACAGCATCAGGAGTTTTAAATCTGGGAATTTTTGGCCTTTAATGAGTCCTGTATGAGGAAGAAACATAACACTGTCCTTTCTTTCACATAAATATAGAAAAATCATTAATAACAATGGACTAAAATGCATCTTCCTAGGCAGCACCTACAGCCAAAACACAGTAGGCTGCCTGTTGAGTCCACTCTGATATTATGGATCAAAAGTACAAGATTAAGGTCATTAACATATGTCAGCCAGACAGAATATTCTGCTTTAAGGATGAAAAAAAAGCACTATCAAGCAATGAGAGATCTATCAGGGAACCTCTGACACCTCTGGGATTTTGTCCAAGGTCTTTCATAGGGATACACAGATTTGTATAACCACCAGATAGGCAAGATACAATGTAACAGCTTTTTCCACTATGTACACCCATCATCAGACCAGAAATAAACAATTATAGAATCATAGAATAGCTAGGGTTGGAAAGGACCTTAAAATCATCTAGTTCCAACCCTCCTGCCATGGGCAGGGCCATCTCCGACTAAACCATGCCACCCAAGGCTATGTCCAACCTGGCCTTGAATTCCCCACAAAGAAACTAATACTGCAGACCGAAAAGACTTACGCAATTATCTAAGCTATGAAAGGTTTAGTAGTAGGATATTTTGTTTCAAGTTGTTAATATTTCTCATTCTAGGTCTTCAATCAAGCATAGCTAAAACTAGCAGTGACCCCACTGGATTCAACAGCCAGCAAAAACGTATTAATTTCAGCCTAATGTCCAATAAAACAGACATGTTCAATGCCAAACAACAGCAACATGCTTTTATCCCCTGCAAAAGCAGCAGAATAACCACTAGTAATCCGACATTTGGAAAGAGCAGAAACAACAGGAATAGGAGCAAGAAGAAAAACATGAGAATTAAATATATCACGTTATGCAACTAGCTTTAAACTCACCAAATATTTATACCAAATCTTAAAAGATAGCAAAAGGAGACTCTACTCTGTACATCTTCAAGACTTGTGGTTAGAAAACATTAAGGGGAGGAATCTACATTTTCTAAGCTTATGTTTGTTTTATTCCAATTGAAGTGTCAGCTTAAAGTACAGCCTATTACAATAAATGATTAGCTCTGTGTGGGATGGACAAACCCTTCAAACTAGATATTGGTTCATTTAAGAAAAAATAGCAGTAGCTAAAACCTTCTGTACAAACTAGCCACCAATAAGGTACAGAGGCTGTGCAGAAGAAAGTACTTTATTCTAAAGGCAAGAAGAAAAAAACACATTAAAACAAACAGAACAGCTCAATTAGAGAACATGGTTTCACACTTAGGAGCAAATCTACCTTGTTTATGTAAACTGCACTGAAGTACCAGAGAGGGGGTGGTAAAGAGGTGGCCGACAGCATTAATTTTAGCAGAGTAGAAAATCTGCTTTATTGTATTACATAAGGTTTGTGTCCTGGGTTCAGCAGTAGCAGTCATTTTTCTCCTTCTTAGTAGCTGGTGCAGTGCTGTGGTTTTGACTTTCAG
>JANRGW010005822.1:0-62242 GCA_024733675.1 Psilopsiagon aymara
GCCGGGAGGAAGCAGAGACAGGACACCTGACCCAAACTGACCAAAGAGGTATTCCATACCACAGCACATCACGCCCACTATATAAGCTGGGGGCAGTTACCCAGAAGGGTTAGATCACTGCTCAGTTGGGCAGAGATCGGCAGATGGTGAGCGTCTGTATTCTCTTCCCTTGTTACCTCCCTTATCATTATTATTATTGGTGGCAGCAGCAGTGATTTGTGTGGTACCTCAGTTACTGGAATGTTTTTATCTCAACCTGTGGCAGTCACATTCTTTTGATTCTCCTCCCCATCCCTCCAGCAGCAGGGGGGAGAAGGGGTGGGGGAGGAGTGAGTGAGCAGCTGTGTGGCTGAGTCACCAACTGGGCTTAAACCATGACAACCCTATTTACAGTCTCTCATTTCTCTCTCATTTCTAATGGCTGGCACGTAAGAGTTATACCTATGCTATTGTGCATGCAATACTGTACATGTATACACAAAATACTATAAAAGCTAATTTTCCCCTTGTATTTCAAAGAATATCACCAGGCCTGAAGTATAACAAGTCCTCACTTGATACTTTTTATAGCCTTTTTCCTTTGATTCCTACTACACCTTGGAAAGAGACATGCCTTTGAAGCAGAACACAGTGTTCATATATTGTAATTAACAGTCTGGTAGTAAGCTTTCAATGACAATCTCAGGATAATGAGTCCTTCAATTTCTCTCTTCTAAAAGTTTGAAATCATGAAAGGACAAGGCAGCAAACACATGCCTGCATACCACAGCACTGCTGGCAGGTTTTATTTTGGACTTGTAAGCTCTGAAAGCATTTTTAAAAGGCAAACCGAAAAACCTTGTGACAGGAAGCTGACTCCATACACACACCATACTCATCAGAGGGCACTGTTTTTCTGCCTGTCCTGTAGAAGGTAAAGAGGACAGAACCTGAACTGCTCTCAGGGGTCAATGTTAAAAGAGTAAGCAGATTTAGTTGTACAGGAAAATCCTCTAGCCTCCAAGTACTGAAAAGGCACTTCACCAGCATCTGAAAAGAGACTGTTTTGGGAAGTCTATTCCCCGGTTCAGTGCTGCATCAGTAACTAAGTGGTTAATGAGCTACAAAATTCTGGCACAAATATTTAAGCTTGCTACATTATTATTACTTCCAGTGTTTTGATCCTATCTCTTCTTCTTTTAATATTGTTCTAGTGAAAGGCAACATGCAGATTAGAGCTTCGGTCTAGAGCACTAAATTCTATTTTTTCAGAGGAAAAATACATGATAAAATTCAACCATCACTTTGTTACAGACAATGGTAATTCACAAAGAATACAATAACGATAATTCACAGTTGTTAAAACTAATTCACTACAAGTACCCTCATAATTATTTTTCAGCAAATAAGCCATTAAATCAAGAAAACAAAGAACAATGTGTATTACATAAACCTATCCAGCTTTTCTCTGTATAGAATTTCTCAACTACGAATTTGCTCAGAAAGTCAGTAATGGTCTTGCAACTCTTACAGACCACAATTAATATTAAGAAAGCTGATAGACCAAGTTACGATTAAAACACAGCAATTTTGGTAAAAATAAAGACAATGGGTTTTTTTTTACTATTTCAGGGATGTGCATATTTTATATGCGAACCCAAGATTTCTAGCATTTTTACTCTAATTACAGTATAAGAACCATCATTCTGCAACCTCCAAGGAAAAGTCTTATTTTTGATAAATAACACAATCATCTAAAAAGGTGTGCGTGAATTCATCCATTCATTCTCTCAGGAATTCACATATGCTTTAAAACAAACAAAATCAACCAACCAACCAACCCCCATCATCTCTAGCAACTTTGAGAGACAAAATTTGTTATCAAATAAAAAAAGAACAGTGAGGATGATCTGCCTTCATATTATGCTGCTTTAGGGCATTCCTACTGTATCACATAAGAACCCTGGCCTTGACCTAACACTGTGTGGCCTATTTGCTCAAACAGATCATCCCTGCTCTAAAAAGCAAAGGGATTTAAGTATACGCTTTAGGAGCTGAGTTTAGCCACCAATTTCAATGGGTCAAGACCTTCACAGAGAAATGACTGGGCCAAGTCTGAAGAAGAAAAATGAAAGAAAGCCTGAAATTCTGCAATGGATTTTGGTGGGTGCACGCCGGTGACATTGAGGAAGTAAAAGCCAGGCTGAATCGCACCTATGGTATACAGACATGCATGTCAAATGGAACCCGAAGACCCAAGAGGTTGGTTTAGCAAGGCAGACGCATGCACTTACTAGTGATGCTCTACGAGAACGTCGACTCATTGGCTGATCAAATGGTGGGCTGTTAATCTGCAACTTTTCAAGATAGCCATCTGGTATCCTGATGTCAGCAGGCAGGGACAAGCGCTTGTTCAAATCCTGCAGCAAATAATGTCAAAAAAGAAGGATCAGGTATTCAAATATAATTCAGGATTTCCTAAAACATCTTCTGACACCTGTACTGTTACTGTTTTTACAGCATTACTGCTTCTACAGCATTACTGTTTCAACTACACATTTCTTTTTTTTATTTATGTATTTTTAGTTTGGTTCTAATCTCAGACATGCCAGAAAATGAAATATCAAATACTCTTTAAAGTGGCTGGACACCACCACAGAGACAAAAGGGCTACATAGCCAGATATGGAAAATATGGGAAGAAATTTCCGAAACAATAGGAACTGGTTTTCAATAAAGGTAGTTTTTCCGTAAAGGTTTCCACGTAAGGAAAAGCACACTCAGCATCAAACTGTACAATCCACTGCCACAGATTCTACTATGAAGTTCAGAGGACATCTCTGGAACCACCACCATTTTCACACTTTTCAAAGCAGAACGAGGAAACTCCACATTTCTGCTGGTGGACCTCAGTTTTAATAAATACTGACCTGAGGGCACTAAGCCCTTCCTGATGTTACCCTACTCTAACCTATCATCTCCAGCTTTGACTTCTAGGCATCCTGAGCTAACCTAAGCACTGGCAGCTACATACCCATTCAGCTCCCCTCAGGCTTGGCCTTGTGCTTCTACTTGTGTCCTTGCAGCAGCTTTGAACTATTTCAGCATGCTAAATCATCGAGAAACTATCTCAGGTGAAGTACATAGCTTCCTGCCAGCTTTGTGATCTAAACAGGTTCAGTGTAAGGTCAGACAAGCTCACAGCCTGAATACACAGGGCAGAGAAGCAGCAGGGCAAGCCTGAGAAGCCCGGCAGCTAAATTGGCTTAGGCTGCTAAAGAACTGGATCATCAGACTTTCCAAGACTGGAGATCTTGGGAGACAACTTGCAAAGCTTTCAGTGCTGATAATGTATTTGAACCATGTATATGCATGATTCATACATGTAACTAGAGCAACAACTAAGCGAAAATATCAGTTAAAAACATATATTAAAATTAATCTAACTTGGCAAGTAGCTTAATTTCAGGTAGGACTAAGTGCTAATATGCATCCCACCAGATGACTGATCTCATATGCTATTCACTACAGCCACTGGATACAAGCAAAAATTTTTTGAGAGATGACAACAAAGCTCTAACTTCCGGCAGCTTCCTTCTGCCCCTCATACCTCCATATGTACAGAGCACAAAGTCTGGAAGCTTCCACTTTGCTGCCCAACATCAGCTTCTTTGCATAACTGGAAAAAAATTGGCATCTGTGTTTCTTATTTTGTACAGAAGTTTTAAATTATAATAGGAGCTAGGAATAATCCCTACAGTAAAACAGTATTTTCCACTGAAGAACTTTCTTTCTTTTGACATGTTCTGCTAATGCCATTTTTGTAACAGTCAACTGAGATTCAGTGAAGGCAGAGTCATCTGAAAAGAGAAATTACTCTCCCCTACTGAAGAGAGATTCAGATTATGATTAATAAATAAAAAAATTCACCCTACAATTTATTAAATTCTTCAGAAAATTCAGGTAGCTCATCATAAGAGATGAGCACAAAGCAAGAAGCTCCTTAAACAAAGCAACTTTGTCATATCACTGCAGTGGGAAACCATGGAACTGCTGGAATAAAACAGGGGTGGCAGGAAAAGAACCAGTACCAATCTGTACTACACCTTCCTATTGTAATCCCAGATGATCAGTGGGGCAATATCCTCATTTTCTTTCTCCCATTGCTCAAGAATGTGAAATAAAGCAGAAATTTGACAGATTTCAAGACACGTACGAAAACAGCACTGAGCTGAGCTTTTCGATATACTTCCTGAAGTCAGTAGATATCATCATTACCTTATATACCCCTTGGCAAAATAACTCACTCCTACTCCTATCTATTAGCTCTGTGGCATAGTTACAAACGTAGAATATCTTTTCAGAATTGCAGTATCTGTTTTTAATATTACTTCTCTACATTTGTAAGTTCTCTTACATTTGGACTATAATGGACAATGCACAGCAGTAATCACTCTTTTTCCCTCAAAAGCACTTAATAATAAATTAATATTTACTGTAAGTTTTCATCATGTTACAAATAAAACCAAACCACTATCCATTCTCCTTAACTTCATAGAGCTGAAAAACGTCTATTTTCTGAGAGGCAAACATAATGATTTCATGGAAACTGCAGCAGGTACTTGACAGATTTTTCCTCCTAACTATCTACACTACTACTTTTCTTTCAATACGCATGCGTATTAGGATATGCTGAAATGTCAACCAAGCCACAACTTCCTCTTTAAAACCATATATTAAAGTTAGCTACCAATCAGAAACCTTTTACAACACCAACATTTGAAAGATGCAATGTTACATTTATATGTACATGTCACATTTATAAAGTTACATCATCTTTGTATTATAATCATCTTTTAGCTAACTGCCTAAAATAGGCAAAATTAAAGAAAGTCATTTAGACTGTAATCCCAAATACTTGAACGATAGAAATTATCATAGTTTGTTTGCCTGTACCACCTTAATTCCTTCCAGTTCTTGCAATAATTGAAGCATCCACCTCTTGGGAAAAGAAAGCAATCATAATTAAATGTTATACAGCAACATGAAACAGGATTCATTAGACCTGCATGAGATAAATAAGCATGTTTTCTAGAGGCTAAATAGAAAAAGTGGAAAATAAAATTCCATCAGTTTGACACAGTTAAAAAACCCAGTCAATTTAACTGAGATTATGTCAAGAAGAAAAGAACCTTGCCATACACCAAACAATTCTGAGCCTTGAGTGTTCAAGGCCAGGCAGCCTGCTGACAATTTGGCAACCTGTTCAGCTGATGGCAGCAGAAGACTTATTCCCCCACTGTGGGCTGACCCTGGTGAACAGCCAAGCTCACACCCAGCTGAATGTTAGCTCCCTTCTCTTGTGGGATGCAGAGAAGGTGAAAGAATGGTGAGGAGATTGTGGGTGGAGGGAATGACAGTTTAATAGGGAAAGCAAAAGCTGTGTGCTCAAGGAGAGTGGAAAAAGGAACTGATTCACTGGTACTGATTGGGAGGCAGGTGTCAACCACTTTCGCCTCAGCATGCCTAGTGGTGGCTCAGGAGTGGAAGACAAATGACATAGCCACAAGTGTCTCCCTTTCCTCCTCCTTCCCCCAACTCTTATTATGGAGCACCACATCAGATGGTAGGGAATAGCCCTTTGGCTAGTTTGGACTGGCTGTCAAGCCCAGGGGAATCAACCAACTTCCCCACTGGTGCTGAACAGCCTCTATGGAGAAGCTGGCCTTAGTATATATGAAGCCCAGAGACACATCTTGGATGCAGTCACCATCTCCTATCCTGCATGCTGCCAGCGTAGGCACCCCACTGCAATCTTGCTACTGCTGCTTTAGCAGCAACAAAACCTGCTCTTCCGAACCCCATGGTTTGCTGTGATTTTGGCATGATGCCAGCTGGAGAGCAAGCAGCAGCAAGAAAAAGTGACTTTTAAGAATTTCTAATTCTCTTAAGCCTCTGTGGAATTTCATGAAACAATGAAAAAGACACTTTCTGGACAGAGGACTTTGTCCACACTGATTTTGATGACCGGCTGAACCTAATGAGATGTTAGCATTTGTCAGAAATAAAAAAAAACCAGCTTAAACCAAGGAAAACTACTAAAATTAAGAAACCTTTTATAATGGAAATTATTAGCAAGCTGTTAAGAATGCAGGCTGTTGAAAGATCCTCTTACAATGCTGCTTAAAGAAGTAACAATGAAGCATGTAAAACTAATGACAGGACTGAATTTTCCCTTCGCTCTTTAGTTTTTACTAATTAAGCTTTTGAGCTTGTCAACACAACAGAGTTAAATGTCCATTTTTAACAGCAATGAATTCTGCATGCCTTGATGAATATTTCAAATTGTTTCATGTTTTAAAAGAAAGCAAGTTAGACTAACTCCCTATGTTATCTTACATATCCTTTTTTAAACACAACAGTGTGTAAGTGGTGTACACAGACCCTCAACTATGCAGAGGGAATGTGGACACATTCCTTTGTAACTCTTTAACAAGCAAAGGTTTACTGAAGTCCAAAACCTTAGCTTTCAGGGACAACAAAGTACTTCAGGTAAAACAAACTATCTTTAGAGAATCAAAATGAAAGTTACTTGCAAGTCACTTAAAGATTTATTTTTCTAAATGAGGTCTACCTTATGAAAAAGCTTTTGTCAATTCATAACATTTTCTAGTTTGATTCTTTTATGGTTATATTTGGGGTCAACTTGGAAAAAAATAATATCAGCGTTCAATAAAGGTACTATAAAATGCTCAAATGCCTACAGGTAACTGTATGTCACTTAACGAGTTATTTTTTTTCTAGCTGCACAATATATTCTACAGAACATATTCAGGCATCATTTG
The DNA here is from genome assembly GCA_024733675.1 of Psilopsiagon aymara. Classification (NCBI taxonomy): domain Eukaryota; kingdom Metazoa; phylum Chordata; class Aves; order Psittaciformes; family Psittacidae; genus Psilopsiagon; species Psilopsiagon aymara. Next base: position 6,824 of record JANRGW010005822.1, read on the forward strand.
CTTTGCTAGGGCAACTAGAACGCTTGTGGCATTTCCCCCCTTCTTCTACAACTTGAAAACACATTTTCTACCTTCATGCGCATACTTACTCTCAGCCTTGCTTTGTAACTGGTATTACTGGCAGAGAAATGCATACTATTTTTATAATATGCCTGAAATAAGAATCATATTTGTCCTACTCAGCTTGACGGCAGATAAACATGTAAGCACTTGTGACACTAATATCACTTTGATTGCCATGAAGATAAACTACCCTAATTCATGCTCATCTTTACCATCTATTTCTATCACCAACTAGAGCAAAGGCTCTGAGAAGAGCTACACTTTGTCGAGCCTTGTCTTTTGTCTGGCTAGCATCCAACCACCTTGCTGTAACTTGATTTAGACATTCTGTCTACCACTGACTACTTACACACACTTGCGCACAAGAAAAGGTATTTCAGCTTAAATCCTGCAGGTCCTATCAGCTGAGTAATTTAATTATAAGTAAACAAACATGTCTAAAAAAGACAGACAAACCAAATCCTCCCCCAAAACCAAAACACCTTTTGTTTTGCTTTTCACACATACTTGGAAGTAAAAAAAAAAACCAACCCACCAAATCCAAACATTTTTGATCTCTTTACTGCTGGTCCTCTTTTGGATGGCTCAAAATACTGTTGCGAATACCAGCTTCTTGAGTTCCTACCCACAGTAAGCCATTCATAAAAGTTTAATACTAGAACTTTCTTAGCACATTGTGCTTTTTTTCATTTGACTCTCAGACAACTCCAAGACAACTCCATTCCTTTGCTACCTATCCTCTTTTCATCTCCTGTTCCCTACAATACAAACTTGTCAGCTATTCCTAGTTGCTTGACTTGGCTTTACAGCCATAGCATTAACGCTTTTCAGAAAGTCTCATTCCTGGCCAACAGATCAATTTTCACTTCTCTTAAGCCCTGTCAAAAAAGTACATTTTTTTCACACAGAGAAACTATTTATGTTTGTGAAAGTAACACTGTTAACTTTTCGCACTTTAAATCAGGCATTAAAATCAACAACTTCTGTTTTTCCTTAACTCACCATTTATTTTTTGCCAAGATGTGCTACACGCTTCAGTAAATTTAACTGAAGTAAAATCAAGATGATTCTACAACTCAGGATACAGAATGCTTGAACTCTGCATATTAAAACTGCACAAGAAAGAAGCAATTTGAAACATTCACACTTTTTAGTCTGTCTTCCGATGACCCAAGTCATTACATCTGACATGTAGCACACTTAGAGAACACTAATATTTTCCACAAAATAAAATAATAATCAAAAATAACCAGAAAATTGACCCAAGGAAGGATTTACTGAGGTCTTCCCAAGTACAATTTTCACTATGGTACAAAAAGCAGAAAAAGAAGAACTGAGACTACTTTTATTTTTATCCTTTAATAAATGTACCAATTTGCAAACTGTTTCTTTCTTGCTGCAGTAGCAACAATAAATCTTTCTCCAAACTACCGGGTTACAAATGCCAATGATCTTTCAACTGCTAAGCTGTTTCAGGCTGCTACTGCACTTGCAACTGCAGCAAGAGAAGAAAGGCTTGGGCTTCTGCCAGTGAAGCAGTAGGAAGCATAAAAAAGGGGCAATCCTGTAGTACCAAGTGACTTGTCATAAAAACTTGGAAGGGAAAATCATGACAGCATCAGCCTCAGTTCATTATTTCTGGAATATTTCATTTAGCACATCTAACAGCTGACTACCTCCAAACCTAGTATTTCATTGCCTGTGGCCAGATGTTCCCTTTGCTTTTGATGTTCTTGTTTGCTTTTTGGAGGAGAATGAGCTCTAAGCTAATGATGTAGTGATGGAGTGTAAGAAGGTCAACTGGTGAAAAACTGCCCCTTCAAAGCAAAGTAAGCATATGCTGATGCAAGTTTAGTGGCCAAGAGGAGAAGGAGGCTGGCTCTGTCAGAAGCAGGTAGCCAGTGGACAACACAAACTACATTGACAAGCTACATCATTATAATACCAATCCTTACTGCTTTGGTTCTTCATTTTATTGGCAAGTTACAGTTCCAGACCAATCATTACTTACTATATGACAGCAAACAACATTCTCTCCACCTTTCCCTGAAATTTTAGCATATCTTTAAATATTGCTAAATTCCATCAGTAAATTTTTGTTACAACCTTACAAAGAAACTGCTCTTCCAAGTCTACAGACACCAGTCTGACAGCCCAAACAATCCACTATAAATCAAATAAAAATGCTTTGCTGTCTTATGTAAGCATCAGTCTGAATTAGCCTTCTCACCAGTTCTAGTGAGCAGCAGCAAGACATGTCAGCTGCAACCACAAGCTGTTCACTAATAAGTCATAGTGCTTTCGTTCACTGAAGAATACTTAATCAGATCTAAAATGCTATCGTATAACCCTGTATGCAACACAGTTCAACTTCATGACATGCTAACTGTAAAAAAATATAAACTACTCTTCATAGTATTCTTTCCTTGCACATTTTAAATAAAAATCTATATATTGTGCTACTTCATGACACAAAGCAATTAAAAACCATTTGCTTATGCCAATGAAAATTTAAACTTTCTAATACACAGCCTTATATGCATGTATTTACCGTACCATTTTAGTATCAAATACAGCATTCTGAAGGCTGCCTTATCAAATTTCAGTGCATTTTTGTCAAATGACAGCACAGTTGAAGCCAACTGGAACCTCTGTAGAATTATGACATACAAGACTTCAAGAGGCAAAAGCAAACAGAAAAGACCCAACCCCAAATCAGAGAATATATTTCTAGAGAATTCTGTTGTTTGGTCCAAGGCTGTGAAGCAAAACCACCAGCGCACACACCCATCAAAAGAAATCTATACCATCCTTGCAGCACATTTTTTCAACACCTTTATAAACAAACCTCGATTACTGTAACCAAGAAGACTACTTTAACAGCTGGGATGAGTTATCTATACCAGTTTTCCTTACAGGTATACAAAATCTTCATCATTCCCCCACTCAACTGACAAGTGTAACTATAACTTCCTTCTGATGCAGAAAGTGCATTTTTTTTCTGCCTTCTGCAGAATGGTTTATACCTAAAGAGTACATTTTTCCCTTATAAAGTCACTGTTATTACTTTACTGAAAACAAAATCATAATTAATAAATTACGATTCTGTTGGATTTAAGGGTCAAGGAATGTTTTCTTCTGTTAGAAGCAATAACAGAAAATACAATTCTAAAACCCTGCTACCTCTCACTCTACAAATCCATACTGATTTTCAGCCAGTCTACTGAAATGTAACATAATTTAAGAGAGCATCAATTTTGAGCACTAAATCAGGTGGCTTGGGACAGAAATGACAGAAGTGAAGCGGGACAAAAATATGGAATTCACTCACCAATTAAATCAAGATTCCCCCCCCCTCCCATATGCTTGTCAAATCAAGCACACAAACTACTTCCAGGAATTATATCAAGAGATTAAAGGTTTATAGGCTATTTCAGACCCAGAAGAAACACCGATGATCACAGATACTGCATGTTCCCTGCCCGCTCCCAAACATAAACATAGTTTGCCAGATTTGATGTTGCGATGCTACGAAAAGACAGAGTCAACTGTAATGAGTGAAATATTGATATTATTAATAATTCTAAGGTTTAATATCTATTTTGGGACTAAATCACATTTTCCCAGCACACCTACTCTTATCAATCAACAACACAAGGACTTTACTGCCAGTAGCTCAAGAAAGTTATTGCCAGTATCTCTGGCCACTTATACATTTTTATTTATTTACTTTAGCACAATGAATAAACCTATGAAAAGAAATCTTCTAAGTATCTCTTCAGTCATATTTGTAACAACTGGTAATTTAGAACCCACAAAATTAGAATTACAGGTCAGTAGGATTTTTTTATTTAAGCAGTCAAAAAAATGAATTCTGAACAACTTCTTCAATACACTTTTAATACGGATTTTAATTTCATGGATATGGGGCTTAAACTCCCAAACAGCTGAATAAAGCCTGTCCTTTCCTCCAGAAAAAAACCCCACAGACTGGTCTTTTTACTTCCTATCTGTTCAGCATTAACACAGTATTCAGAAACTGCATTCCAGGAGCTTCTACTGACAACCAATGAAACCAAACCAAACCAAATCCATGTGACATAAAAGCACTTTGAAAAATCTGAGACAGAAGGAATGATACTTAAATGTTATTACTTTCTATCAAGTGCATGAATACATAGGAAATTTGTGACAAATTATGCCAGAAATACTTCAAAATTATTCTTGGGTATATCTCTTATTTTGTTTTGTTATTATTTTATTGCATCTTGGAGAGCTCATTAGGAAGTGGACTTAAAGAGACTATAAGGAAGAATAAGAAAAGTAGTAACAACCATAATAAGACCATGTCTGATTTTGTCTGCCTAACTAAATTATTACATAACAAAATTTCACTCTGTGACATTAACTTCAACATAAACCCTGCTGAAATCCAGGGTTTGATGGCTGTTTTGACTCAGTGGTAGGTGCTGGGCATTAAGAGATACTACTAAAGTAAGTTCTGCCTAATATACTACTACACTTTCCTGATTTTTAAATATAGATTTCCATACCTTTTCATCAGTTTTCATAGCAGGGTGGTAGGAGAAACTGCCCAAAAGAAAAAGATAGCTTAAGTTCATCAGATACAGAAAGAATGATTTGGAGGGGAAGTGAACTGGAAAAAAGTATCCTGAGAAACAAAACAGAACATACCACTATAAAAATGCAAACCTGGACCCTCAGAACAGTTCTGTATAACAATTGTTAACATGAGCCATTCACATCAACACAAAGCTGCGAGTACCAAAGGGAAAGTCCCATGAAGAAACTGGCTAATTCAAAATAAACCAACTTCTTGAATATGGAAACTAGAAATCTGATATTCTTGGACAGGACTGTGAGGCTGGAGTGAGTGGAGGGTATGAAACCGCAACCAAGTACTGACTTCACATCTGCTGCATTCCCGTGATTATTAGAGATATGTTTTGGAGATGGCTGAACACATCCATTAGGATAAAAAAAACGTCTTAAATGGAACTTAAAAGGAAAATCAGGTTATAAAAAAGCATAACTAAGGTAGATATTCCATCCTTACAAAAAGGCTTAAAAAGGTTTCTGCCTAGTTCACTACCTTTTCTAAAAGAAGCAGCATTTGCAAGCGGAATGCAAGAACTTTAGCATCAGGATTAAAAACGTTCCTAGCAGAAGGGCAAAAGAGCATCAACTGCTGATAAAGACAGTCACCCTAAAAACCTAGTAAAAGGATGCTCAAAGAACTCTGTTATCCAAGCTGAAGTAATTTTTCTCAGTGCAGTGTCAGTTTTCTTTTGTAGAAGAAATGAAAAATTGCCTATCAAACAGATCAAAAGGAGGACCATCAGTTTCATCAAAACCATATTAGAAATTTAGAACATGCACTTATGTTATCAGAAAAGGGATTTAAAAAACCATCAAGCTTCAGGTGAATTTGAAAATAGGAGTTTACAAAAACAACTGCACATTTTCTAGTGCAACCCTGCAAAAGGTTGAGTCAGCTGCCAGGCTGAAAGGAGGAAACACACTGAAGACCAAAAAGTCTTAACTGTGTTCAGTTTCATTTTTTTTCTGTCTAGCACTGAAATCTTCTGGTAGGTGACCACATGCTTAGATTCACAGAAGAGAAAATCAGAAGAAAAGCTACACATTCTCAGTAGGTGCAGAGAAGAAAATTAGACAAAATCCAGTAAATAAGGCAGAAGGAGATACACTGCTGTCAAACACAGAAGAAAGGAGGAAGGAAGAACCTTTGCTCAGAGAAGGCTCAAGGCAGTGATGCCTGCTGAGTATCCAAGGGAGCCTCTTGAATGGCAAGAGATGTACAGAATCTTAGGATCACAGAATAGTTAGGGTTGGGAAGGACCTTAAGATCATCTAGTCCCAACAGAGTTGAATGCTTAGGCCGTCTTGGATACAATGCTTCTGGCTTCCAAAATCAACGACAGGAGAAAATACTGTTCTGTCCCTGACTGAAAGCCTGGGTCACTACTACCATTCAGCTTGCTGGTCAAGAATTCAGAGTACCCTATTTATACATGTGAATGGGGACCTATGAACCACATTCTGATCTGAAACTACAAACAGAAAATCTTAGTACTTCATCTGCAGAAGCACCAATTAATTTTTATGGGTTTTTCTCTGGATAAAGTACACTTGCCCAGCTCGACCAACAGCAGATTGACTGAGTTACACAGGCTGCGTCAAAACTCCTGAAACAAATCACACTCCTGGTAAAAAGCGAAGCTCACCAAAAACTTGTCATCTGTGTTCTTCCTTTCAGTAGGTGACCAGCTCAATGCACACATGACCACAAGATCACTTCCTAGCTTTTGGATTTCTCCGTGTTCAGCTAAAATCACTAACCCTGCAGCTAATCCTCTCAGGGGTAATTATACTCTATAACAGCAGTGTGGTAGGAGCAGCCTGATCTGGAACACACTCCTGTCACTAATGTGACAGTTGGATGGATAAGAACTGTTTCTCAGGATAAAATATCTGGGAAACAGGCTGGTGAACAGCGGGTTATGGCCCTCTGCCAGTTCACATGTGAAGATAGCTTACAGACCTTGGACTTCTGGGAAAGGGAAACAGATGTTTCAATTTGCACAGACTGTATCTCCCTATTTTTTATCCACCACAGTCTTAATGAAGCATCCTCTATCTGGTGCGTGGGCACAGGACCCCCAGCGAACACTTCTGGCTCAAAACATGAGTTTGTATCAATGCATTACTGCTCATGTAATCTTTTCCAGCAAATCAAAATGAAAATGCTTTAAGCTATAACTCTATGATCCGTAGAAGTTTCTCATTACATGAGATGAAAGCACCTAAACTCATAATACATACATGTATCCATTCTCTGGCTGTTTTGCTTCTGGTGATTGAAAAAAACACAGTTCCATATATCTGTTTTGATAAATAGTTGTACTGATTTACCAAGTAATAACTGGTATCAGCATGAGATTAGCAGACATCTTAATTAAAACCTAACAGTTGTTTGAAGCCAAATTCCTCACACAATAGATACCTACCATCAGCACAGCTCTCGAATGAGGGGAAGGAAAGAGGGTAAAAAAAAAAGCAAGCAACTGCTCTATGGACCATTTGTGGCTTGCAGATTACTGGCAAAATGAACTTGATCTAGGCAACACAATGAGATTCTGGTATGTTCTCTTTGTTTTCTAAGCACATGACAACAATGAACAATCATTTAAGAAAAAAGAAAATCTAGTCTCACAAGTGCAGAGCTGTTGAATTCAGAAGCAAACACACATCATTGCCCTGTCTGTAACACTTATACTGGCCTAAATTTTATGTCATCTGGGGGGGGGGATGGCAGACTGAAAGCTGGTGAGTCTCCACAGCTACTACAGCGGATGGAAGGTTTTCACCCCAGCAGATTTTTTCACTGCAGATCAAGGTTCTCTCTCATTGCAGTTTACCACTTCAGATCTAAAATGCTTCATATTTAGGTTACATTGCAGTCTGGTGATTTCCTATCTAAATCAGGCCAACTTAATTTTACAAAATTTCAGTTTTCTATTGCTATGGAGATTCAGCTGCATTTAGCTGCATCTCCACTGCCTATTTTGCACTCTCCTCTCTTCCACAATACCTCTATATAAAAATTTTAGAAAGTTTTCTGTTCCAACAAAATCTTCCATATACTCTACACAAAAGAATCCGTCTGCTTTTCAACAACGTCACAAGTTTATTTGTGGCTCTGAATTATTAAACAATTACAGAGAAATAGCTTTATTATATGAATCACTGTAGTGAGGACAGACACTAAGAATCAAAATATGTCTCCTAATATACAAAACATCCCAGGAACACTAATACTCAGTATTGGTAATTAGCATGCATGTTTTTAGCAAGCATCTACCAAGGGGGGAGGGGGAAGTTCATTTTTTGTTTGTTTGGGGTTTTTTTTGATGGGCTGCTAATTTTCAGAATTTTAGAGGAAGTTCAAGCGAAGCAAGAAAAATCTGGTTACATACACAAGTTCTTACAAGAAAATAGAACTGTTCCAAGGTTTCAGCTTTACCTGATTAGTCACCTTCAAACGAATCAGGTCTTCTGTCAATTCAGCAGGGAAACAAAGAAATAATGTACAAAAAACTTACAAATACAGTGAATACTGGCCAAACTAAACACAAAAAAAGCATATAGTTGTATGCTATAGTTGTATGACAGGCACATTCATCTTAATGTAGAGGAATGAGGAATGTTGCTTTATTGAGTTTATCCAACTTTGTATATTTAATCAAGTATCTTCTACAATGGATTTCAAGTGTGACTAATGACTTCAGCAGACTACAGCAAAAACTTAATGTCAAACATATTAATTTACTCCAACCTGCATGTATAGCATACAGCTATAACTCATCCTAAATGAGTATACAGAGAATATGGCCTCAGGCTACGCAATGATGTCTACAGACACCAGATCCCCACGAAACAGCAAAATAAACCTGAAATAACAGAAACTTACTTCACAACAAAGGTTGTTTCCTTCTCTTTATATAATCAAATTACTACTACTGAACCAGCCATCTCTGTGGCACAAATCACTCCAGGTATGCAGGCAGGCAAGATCTGGTACAGGAGGAAACCTTTATCTGGTTTCCTTGAAGGCCAAGAAAGCAAGTGATCCCATTCCATGAAGAGCAAAACTAGCAGAACCTGGTCTTCTAAGGACGCATGTCTTGAGAGTCAACTCATGTGGATACTGGAGTGTTTAATAAAGGCTGCATCTTTCCTAGCAGATGCATTAACAGTCTCTCTGGATGCTGAGCTTTTTTCACAGAAATTAATAGAAAACTAGCATCTGAGATTTCTATGCATCTGGCAAAACTGACAGAAAGTGATCCATGACCAGAACAGGAGGAGGAAAGGACAGGCAGACAATGTAATCACTTAAGGCCTTTTCACTTAGGAAATCAGAAATTCAAGCAGAAAGATTATGATTAGAAAGGTATTTTATCTGAAGCTACAAAGATAGCCATAGTTTTTTCCCCTGGAATGCACAAACAGGTAAAACACCTACCTACTCTGATACAAAGCATTTCCAAGAAATAAATCAACAAAAAATATCTCTCAGTGACTGCATTCTTAAAATTCAGATGTAAAAGTGTTTGCGAACATTAGCTTGAAACCTTAGTGGAGAAATCACCATACAAGTACTGAAACAAATTGAGAGAAACACTATAACTTACAGAACACACATGAATAGCTGCCAAAATACTTGCTCTCATTGACTGAGACAGTCGGTAAGAATGAAGAAATAATGTTAACTTCAATCATCAGAAACAAGCATTTGGAATTTAGAGAAAAAATAATAAATTAGCATTAGATAAACAAAACTTCAACAACAGCTTCCCAAAGCCTCTTAGAGAGTAAAGATAGAATTGTTTTACAATTAAAAAGGCCAATAAATGCACAGAAATTTCCTGAAATGTAATGATTATTTCTGCGTTCTTCTGAATTTTTCTTTTAGAGTTTCTTGAATCCTAATCTAACCTTTAACGGTTTTGAGCCTTCTCTGCAAGACTTCCATTTCAGTTTGTTGATTTCCTTATGTATCATTAATTTCCTTATGTACTTCCTGTTCTAAACGTGCATTTGAAAATGCAAAGGAAAAAGACAATGAACAAAAAGTAAACAATTCTTCTTAAAAACATTTCCTTGATGTTTGGTTTCTCCAGTACACATTCTGATGCGCAAATTTCACAGACTTTTTTTTTAATTTAAGTATCCTGCATAAATCAATAGATCCACCTTAGTTCTCCCAAGGAAATGGTTTAACAGTCAACCTGAGATTAACATACAAATGCAGGAATTTGAAGACAACCCCTACCCCCTCCCCCCCCAGCTGCAAGAAATGATATAACTAATACAGCTGATTCACAAGTTCTTGGGAATCATATCAGCATTACATGCTTGGAGTCTTGGAATTCCTAGCATAATGGAACGCCTCACAAGTGAAAAATTTCTGGCACATACACCCTACTGTAACTTATTCAGATCTGCTCCCCCAGTCCTGTATTTGCTATCAGGCTTTGAATAAAGATTTAAAATCTTAACGCGCTATGCCTGTTGGTGTATATGCTACAAATGGCAACTACATTTTAAACGCTTCTGTAACAAAGGCATCATTATAACTGTAAGTTTTAAACACTCAAGAAACAGGGAAGTGTTCTGTTTTTCTTCGCCAAGGGAAATGACAACAAAGCAAGCACAAGGGTGGCTAGTATTCGTAATAAGACTCATAAATAAAGGAAATTATGTGCACAGTTATTCATAAGGTACTTTTCCTCCTTTTGTTGACCATCCTGTAAAGTTCCGTTCATTAAAAAACAGGAAGAGAGGGAAAGACTGAAGCAGTCAGGATCGTTGCTGCTGTAGTAATAGTTTGACAGAGATTAGAAATCAGTCTTAAGTAAAAAACGTCTAAATAGTATATTGTCTTGGATATACTCAGTGAATTAGACAGAACGTGACAGATATTCAAACCCTACACTTCAAAAATCATTCCTCCCCCCAAGAAGTTTCAAAATATATTCAGATTTTTGAAATTAACGGCTCATAAAGAATGCAAGATAACCATCTGATTTCTGTGTGACAAATGGAGAAGGTTCATTGAGACAACAACCACCAGTTAAAACAATCAATTCAAGCAACCCCTAACTCTCTTCTCAATTTAAATGATTATTATATGAGAAGTAAATTACCTCCATTGAGATTCGTCTGTGTATCCGGTTTCTGAGACACACACCAGTGGGAGACTGAACTTCATCAGATGATGTTCCAGAAGCTTGGTCACTTTCACCATCTGACCCCATTTTCAGATTTTCATGAACAATATCTTAAAAATAATCCAAAGAATTTAAAACAGTTAACTGATATTCCACCAAACATCTCTCTTGTACAGACGGAAACCAACTGTATCATTACTGCTCACTGGGCAGTATGGCAGTCAGACACTCATCACAGTCATGATAGTCTTGATACATGGGCTCAGGAATCACAGATTGAACAGGATTACTTGATAGGACTTCTACATAAATTTATCATTATTTTTCTTATTTAGCTTGCATCAGAAATAAGTTTTTCAAACCAAAAGACAGACAGTACAATCCCAATTTTAATTGCTACAAGCCACCTTCCCCTCATGGATTCATTCCCCAAACTGCTTCACTACCTCCTCTCTTTAAGCTGCTCTTGGGTATAAAATATTACTGAGAATATATAAATTTTTCAAATCAGACTACCTGATGTAAGCCTGAGTATATCTTCAGAAAGCTTAAAAAGCTTGAATTATAGGTATTTTTTCAGAAATGCCAAATATGGAAACTTTAGATATAAAAAAACCTGGTGTGCATGTGTAGAAGAAGGGAATCTATTCTGACTGTCTAAACAGAGGCCTACAATGTGCAAGTGGATTTAGCAGAGGACCTGATATTCAGAAGCAATTAAGTGAAATTTGTGACCTTACAAAATAATTTAAGCTCAGACTGAGTTATATGATGTTGCAGGATCTTCATGACAACTTACACTGGTGTTTTTAACACAATCCTTTAGATTCATCCACAAAAAAAGAGTTTATGTGCACATATATATACTGCTTCTAAGCACCACAGGATGTTCCAGACTTCAGACACCGTAATGCATGAAGATCAGGGTGATGCCGTTAATAGCAGCAAAAGCCAAACGACTTGCAAAAGGACACACAATGGGAAACTGGTCATACAACCAATTCAGTATGAGTAATCATGCATCATCACCTCTGAAATATTTGAACTCCAAATTACTACAGAGATTAAACACTCCCACATATAAAGGAGGTGCTTCCCTGCCCTTTCCTGATCCTTGGTGTTAGGCAATTATTAGAAATGCTAATATTAACAAAACACACAGACCTCAATTCAGCCTTAACCACCAACATACATGAAAATGTTAAACATGTACACAACTTTGCAGCAATTTAAAAACAAAAAAAGAGAGAGGAAAAAAATGCAAGTACTGTTGCTATTAGCAAGCAATCTGTCTGGACTTCCTAGACAAAAACAAAAGCTTGTTAGGCCAATGTCTGGTTATCAGCACATCTTCTAAAATGTCTGTCTAGTTTGGCTCACATAGAAACATGTACATTTCAAAGGATCAAATTCTTCCTTAGTACAAAGAATCTCCTTTTACGGAAAACATAATGGATATAAAAAGATTAACTAGCAAAGTATTGTACCATGTATTTTAACCTGAAGTACTGAAATCAATAGTAACACAAAAAACCACATAAAGTACCCGTGCATCTCATGCACAAAGCAAATTTTCCATCAGCAATGTGGATCTATACTGCATTTTGATTAAAAACCCACACTGCATCAGAATTTTCCCAAAATTTGTGCTCAAATTTGGACTGAATGAGCAAAAAATAAGCTGCACTCCATACATAATAAGAAGTAATCTTCTGGTTTCAAACAATGTAAATATTTATCAATGTTTCTAAAGGCATGGTAGATTGAGACAGAGGAAAAGATTTTTCAGGAAGTGGTCCCTAAAGATCAGCCTTAACATACGCTGACAAAATGGGACTCATTTTTGCCAAGTCTCTACGAAATCTCTCTTATTCTCTGGAGTGACTTGATAGCTGTCTTTTTAAAAATCTCTAACTGCAGGAAATTATTTTTAGTAATATAAAAGCATTATCGAAAAGACTATTTGCAGCAAAGCTGTTACACCAGCATTGTTGTATCGGCTAAATGGCACATTCATCACATCACTTAATACAGATTCTCTTTCAAAATGCTTTTCTGAGAGGTCATGTAATCCATTTTAGCAATTACAACTCTGTTTGTAAAATTAAGTGCAACAGCTACCGCAAATTGCTCCCCAGTCTATTTATCCGCATGTTAGTACATGCTCGCTTACAGAGCTCCAAAGCCTACTTTCTTTTGAGAAGCTGGACAAGAGACAGTTAGCTGGGCAACCACACAAAGTAAGACTGATGAAATTAAAGAACTATTGTATTTTAAGCCATGGAGCAATTACATCATTTCTTTTTCAAAAAGACTGACACTTCTTCAAGTAACCATGTGACTGATACCGTCATACTTTAATGTTCAATTCACAAAAGTGCATGTGTTATGAAATCACTGTTTAAAAAATGACACTTTGAAATGCAATGCTCAAAACTACAAAGCGCATCCTAGTTGACAAAGATAATTCTTCTACTAAGAAGACCCCTGTAAGGACTATTTCAACACCTAGTAACACAAACCCATACATTTGGGGCAGATAACAGCTGCAAGATCTGCTCTTTATAAATCAGGAGCACAAAGTAGGTCTGTACTACTCAAGTCTAAAAAGGTAGTACTTCAGGCTTATGACAACCGTCAGTCTTTTTTGAATACTGCTGTGATACGATTAATTATGTGGTAACTCTGGTAAAGCTACATACTAAAAAAGAGTTTATGCAACATACTGGTTGTAGCATCCAAAAATTTATCATTAAGCACATGTCTGAACTTCTGATGGGCTAAATACCCAGTTTCTCCTATCTAGAAGGGTTTGAAGATGTTTTAATTATATTCTATAGAGGAATACTTTTAAGCATTTTTTTAAATATCTTGACTGTGATATCATCTAATATAAATGTGTCCTTTTATGCAATTAAAGACGTATTAGTAGAGCCTTATGTTCATTATTTCAGCAGCATAACCCCAGGAATAAGGCATTAACCTAGTTGTTTTCATCATTTGACACAGGTGCATGATGACAATATTTGATTAAGCAATGATGAAAATCATGCAAGTATTTCCTTAATTTCACCAAGCTCTTCTGTGCAAAAGTTCGCCTGCACTAAAGCCAGCTTGCGCGTCTTCTGAGGTTTTAATGGTTCAATAATTTATTAAACTGCTTTTACTGAATACCCAACCCATTCTCTTACAGACTTTTATTTTAATGTACTCTTAAATATCCAGTATGGCCTTGTAATGAAAAGCTGTAGATGACTACGGTGTAACAGGAAAACTATGGCAGTACATGTAAAAGAAAAGGTCATTCTCATCTCAGCAGTGAGAAAAGCACCACAGAAGAAATTCATACGGGGAATCTACAGTGCAGTGAGTGAGAACTCCTCCAAGTGATCTAAAATAACACGCACTAATTAGTCAGCAGTGAGTCAGACTGCAGTTTTTCAATCTCATTTCAAATGATCACAAAAATAATCACGTGGCTTGCATATTGGATTCCTTCCAAGGTGCGCAGTGGCTGCATTTTACAATCAGTTTTACTAGTAACAATTCAAATTGAGTAAGCCCATAGTGAGCAACTGCCTTTGCTGTTAACATTACCAAACTATGAAAGCTGCATGGAAACATCATTCTTTTCAATTCCAGTATTTATGACAAAGAAACAAAATTTCTCCATAACTGTATCAACACATTTGGCAAAAGCAGGGATAAACTCTTCCCTAGCCGCTACTGAGGTTCACCAGGAGGGTCAGCTTCAGTTGGCTTTGCACATTCTAAGCACCTCTCCAGTGTTCCCAGTAATACAAATACAGAACAAGGACAACTAAGTTGGCTCTGTCAGGTCAGGTCCAAAAAGGATTTATTAGCTCTAGATCCATCACTGACTGCAGCAGTTAGATGTTTCTGAAGGTCTAAGACTTTAGAAGCTGCACAGAGATACATGAGCTAAAAAAACCTCAGCTAGACCTTCATTCCTATCAGCGGCATGGCTGATTCAGAATTTGGCCTGAGAATCATCTGTAATATTAAAAATCATCATGCTAACTGAAAATCAAAATCAAAATTACTATAAAATTTTAAACAAATGCAAACTTTTTAGAGACTGGTTCAGCGTTTTTGTCTTCACCAAACATTTTACAAAGCCTAGAGCCAACACAGATGTTTCCAACTAGAAATGCTTTAAAAATATTTTGGAATTTTAAACATTACCACAATAGCAGGAATTCATGTTAGGTACTCAGAAAGCAAAAAAACTCTGAAACCCTCCGGGGCTCCTCAATCAATTTTTATACTGATAATCTCTTTTAAAGGAAGCAGCATGAAGATGCGCCTGGGGCAAGTCTCATTTTATCCTGATTTTAAGGAAACAGCCATCCTTTAACTGCCATAATTTTGTGGTGTTTCAAGGACCTCTCTCCAAAAGCGTTTTTCCACCACTGGAATAGAGGAAAAAGTGGAAAGAGGATGAATGAAGAAGGCAAAGAAAATAAAAAGTCTCATGTAGTATAGCATATCTGAATGTTTCATTTCTGATGTCATTATCCCCATGAAGAAAACTTCATCATCCTACTGAGTAATAACCATTCTCATGTGGCTGGAACAAAAAAAGGAAAGATGTGAAGAAGCAGAAAAAGCGTCAGTAATTACGTTTGTATATGCTTGTATTTGTGTTACCTACCACTAGATAACATGTGCAAGTAGCTGAAATGTTCATCAAATGAGTAAACAAACAAAGTATCATTACCAGCATCACTGCAGCCAAAGCAAAAAGTTCTTTAACATACAAATACATACATTCATTAAATCATACCATTTCATTCACACCTCAGTAAACCATCCCACTTCAAAGAAATCACAGGTTCTACAGGACTCTATAGCTATTTAAACATGTTATCATAACTTTCTACAGACTAACTGAAATTGAGTGCCATTTAAACACTTGATCACCTGAGAAAAATAAACCCAACTGCATTCTTCTGCAATACTTCCATATTACTATTGCAAAAAACCTTGAGAAAGATTGTTAAAAGAACCCAAAAGCTGTTCACCAATTTTGCTTCTGCAAAGATAATTTACTTCTGCAAAGCTCACGGTGAAATTCTGAAGAGTAATAAATTATTTAAAAATGCCAGAGAATGTTTTTAAAGGCAGCACACAAGAACAACAGTACAAAAGTATACATTTCTGCTGCTCCTGTGCGCAGCTGATGTACATCTGTTTTGACAAATAATCCATAAATGACTAACTTCCTAATAAAAGATTTAAATACATATTATTAAAAAAAAACCCTGAAACCCAACCAACCAAGCCTTTGTCATCCTGTTGTTAGATCCTTGGCAACCTGAGCAAACCTTGGCTAGGCAAAAAAAAAAAAAGTGTGTAACATTTGAGTGAAATAAGAAATTGGTACAGTAGTCAAACTGTGAACACTAAAACCCGTTTTCTACTGTGATAACAGCTGCTAAAAGACCATTCAAGACAGAATTCTTTTCTTCAGATTGAATGGCAGCACTAACAGCAAAGAGGAAAAATTTTGAACATGATGAGTGATATTACAGCAGAGGAGAATGTAAGCAGTTTGACTACTATCTTGAAGACTTATACCTTAATCTTGAAGGAGATCAGTTTGCCACATACTTTAAAAGGTGGGTAGAAGACTGAAAAATTCAGAGAATTCTAATTAAACAGTGACTTGCTCTCATTTCCTAGCATCAACTAATTAAGCATAATTTAAAACAACATAAAAGCAGGGTAAAGCATTCAATTGTGACTGGAGGCAGCAACATGACGAATTACTTGAAGAAAATAATTTTGCTAACTTATTTGCCCCACATAACCAAAAAACCATCCTGGGACCACAACAATGAACATTATAGTTGAGTGCCCTTAATTTGTCACTGACTTTTTTTTTTAATTTTTATTTTTCCCTCATAATAATAACATAGGGATATAACAAATAAGTTCTTTACTGTGAAGCTGGTGAGGCACTGGAACAGGCTACCCAAAGATATTGTGAATGCTCCATCCTTGGCAGTGTTCAAGGCCAGGCTGGATGAACAACCTGGTCTAGGGGAAGGTGTCCAGGCCCATAGCAGGGGGGGCTGGAACTAGTGACCCTTTCCAACCACAAAGTCTACGATTTTGTTCTGTGAAGTACTTGACACAGAACTAGTAGGTTGGTGAAGGAACACATTATGTCCTAAAATTTTACAGAAACAGTCCTTATAAAAGCGAAAACATCATCTTCTTGAGATAACAGGTGGTATCAATTGGGCTTATCATGTCAAAGGTTGAAAGACAGCATACTAGAATAGGGTTTTCCAAAGGAGGTAAAGAAAAAAAGATTTAAATAGTGAGAATAAATAAATACACAAAATATCCAAATTAATTACTAAGATAGCATCTGTTGCCTTTAAAGTTTGTATAGTAATACAAATTACACATAAATACACCAGTTCTTTTTACATTTCACATGTAGAATGTTTGTTTTTATTATATCTAATTTATTGTAGCTCCCACCAATGCTTAGCTGAGATGGACACACAGGTTTCTTGCGAAGTATTAAGAAAGAATATTTTGCAACTTTTGTAACTTTGCAACTTGTCAAAAATCCATGGGTGACTTCTGAGTGTTCTTGCAATTACTTTCTTCCTGAAAATCTTAAGAGACATTCAGTAGCTTAAAAACAGGTTTCCCTAACAACTTCAGAAAAAGACTACTTTATTCCCAGAGATTTACTAAAGCAATAGAATAACTCAATCTCTTGCTAAGAATCAATACAGACATAGAAAAATGAACTTAAACAAACAATGTAGTAAATTACCTAATCTGCTCCCATTTCTGGGCATTGCCATGAAAGAGCCGAGGCTGCCCCCTATGACGCTATGCGGTCTCCGTAAAGGGGGCTTCTTGAAAGATCCTGTGTATTGGTGAAGAAAGGAGTGCATGCTGTGAGACGTTGGAGGCCTGCCATTCTTCACAATAGGCTCTACAATTCACAAGGATCAAAATATTCATTCCCACAAGCAAGCAGGAGTGTCAGGAACATGCCAGAAGGAGAAAAAAAAAAAAAAAAGGAAAAAGAAAAAAGGAAAAAACAGTTACTAAACAGGCAATCACCACTCTGGTAAGAGTCTCTTTCATACTAACAATAGACCATCATACTGCTGCCATTTCTCTATTAACAAATTAATACAAAACATGGCATTAGGTATTACCCAAATTTCATGTTATTAAATTCTGTCACTCTGCTGGATCAGTAAATGACCTGAATATACAGTCTAAAAATGCAAATGAAACCAGAATGTAGTTTTTAATATCAGTATAATTATTTTCTTGTGAATTAATGATTTGCCTTACTGCATAATGTTTCATCTTTACTATAATTCAAACAGACCAGCTGTTAGATCAACCCATTTGATGAACAAATTCAACCACAAGCTTCTGGAGATACTCTTCCTCTGAAAATTCTGGGCCTTGCTACTGGAAGCTCTTAGATGGAAACATACATGTCTATACCCAGCAGAGCTGTCATGCCATAATTAAGGTTATTAACTTAAAGGATACCAGAATAATGAAGTACTCAATGTCTATTGGATTGTGTCTCAAAGAGTTCACTGCTCATAGACTTAAAACCACGATTGTAAGATTTTAAAAAGAATTATTCTTGTTGAAAAACACTTTATAAAAAAGATAAAACATTAAATCTTATATAAAAATGTGCATAGAAATTGAGCGTTTATATTCTCTCAGCAACCTGATTCTGCACATATGGACTAGCACTCAAGGACTGCCATGGTACTAGAAACACTGTAATTCTAAAAACACAGGGTTTTTTACCCCAGCAAGAAGAACAGATGTCAGCTTGTACTGACTGCCACAAAACTGGACTTATCAGAACCACTGATTAAATCATTCATAGAAGAAACTGAGGAAATACCCTCAACTACAGAAAAAATACCCATAAGTCAGACTCAGCCAGCAGCTATATACAAGCACTGTCCCCATACCAGGAAAAAGACCAGAAAATATGCCTGAAGAACACTTCAGATTCAAGTAATTTTCTATTTCCATCATGGGATTCTTATTACCATTACAGTTACATGTGGTTTGGCATTACTGGGAAGAAAGAAAAGACAGCAGCCATGCAGTGAGCAACCGCAGCATGCGTGCTACTGAATTAAGCAGCACTTCCTGAGGTGTTTCTGAAGCCACTGCTCCCAGGGCATAACACAGCCAGGATCTGCTCAGAGCTTCATTCATACCTACTGGGACATGGAGCAGTCTGGGATGCTATTTCACCACCCTGGCTTATATCCTCACATACAGGGTCACAAAAGGAAAACAGCAACAACAAACACCTAATAACTGAAAGAAAATGGGATCCTGAAGGGAACCCCTTCCCTCCCCACATACCCAAAAACCTTTTGGATACACTACTATGACTGGTCTCAAGCAGAGAGAAGTACACAGACAGAACTACACAACATCAGCCAGTGGCTTTAAAAGAATAATTATGCAAGGGATTTTTGCATACAAATAATATGGTAAGACAAAAGAAAAAAAATCACTTTAACTCGGCTGCTGCCGGAAAACAATAAAACAAAAACAAAGCTTCAGGCAAAAAAACAGAATGTGAAAGGACACATCAAAACAGTTACGAACCTGCCAGCATCTTTCAATTGGCATCCTTCATAAAAACAGGGCCCAAGTGGGTGAACATGAGAAAAAATAAGCCATATGTTCATATGCATTTTCATGAAGCATGATCAGTGTCTTCACCTTCAAAATTCTACACATCCCTGTCCCAAATTCTTGTTTCTGTTTCTAATACATCGCATCATCCCTTTTGATTTAAGAGTGATATGAGCTTCCTTGTTGTGTACCTTCAACAGCAGATGATTTATCTTAGGGCAGCAGGTGGCAAATTCCTCATCAATTTCTGAATAGAATCTGTTACTACTTCCACATGACAAGAAACGGGCTGACACACAACTACTGCTTTGATTTCTTATATATTAAAATCTGCTTTTTGCTTTCCAACTTTTACTGATATTTGACTCGATTTTGATCTAGTTTCTAGACTAAAAACCTCACATTGAGTTTACACACACTGCTGAACAAACGAATGGTTAATACCCGATGATCATATAATTTGTTCTGTTGAGACAGATCTCACTGACTATGATGCTTGGTGGGTTTTAGTGGCTAGTTTGCATAACTTTAAAGTTACTACTTCATTTGTATTCCTTACATAAGCAATAAAGAGTATATATTAAGTATGAAATTCTATTTAATTTTAATTGTTTCTAAAACTAAATTTTTTACAGAAAAGAGAGCCAACTCAGATTTTTGTAGGAAACTCTGGGGAATAAAACTCTCCTCACTTTAAACAAGCCCTGACACACCACGCAAAGCAGAAGTCCCTCAAGTTTTTTGTTTGTCTTAAAGCCCTAACACAAACCTAGGAAGAATGTTCTCAGATTATTATTTTTTTTTTTTGTTAGTACAGAAATGTACTGCTAAAAATTCCTCAATTTTTTTTTAGCTGTGCCACAGGTGTCAAAAGCCTTACACAATGGAGGGTAACTTAAACCCTCAACAAAGAGCTGAGACAGACTAACGCTGTAGCTAAGTATGTATCTCCCAAGGTTTGCCTTACATACAAAAATGCAAATTACTTTTCTCTTCCTAATGAGAAATCAAAGATGCCAGGATACATCTTCACAAAGGTCAGAAACACCAAAGGCAGCACAAGAAACAGGCAGGGCTATATGGCTGGAAGCTAAATGCCTGTGAGCATGCCAGTAAATGCCTCACCCACCCTGGCCACCATAACCACTTCTTAACCACTTCTAACTCCACTGGAGTCCATGCACACCTACGGACTGCAGCTCCATTAACAGAGAAGAGAAGGGATAATTTACCTTATACGTTACGGTTTTTGTCTATTCATGCTAAAATGAATCTATCTTGATGAACTGCGTACCATGTAAAAAAGGCCAGAGTTTACAAATACACTGAGTTTTACGCTCACTACTAGCACGAAAGTGTGATGAACAGAGATGATTGCTAGAAAAAATTTGTTTTCCTCATGGCACTGGTAGATTTGCACAGTTTTGAACAAAATTCCTGAAGTATCCTAACATACGAAGTTTGGCTCAAATATAAGGATAAACACAGATCACAATAATAAGCAAACAGAAAATTTATATAAAAAATTAAACACAAATGGTTAAGAAACTAAGATCTGATTACACAGAAATATCTTTTGCCACCATAGGCAACTACTACCTACCTGCACTGTCCTAAGGACTGTTCTAAATTATGGAGCTCATTAAGAAGTTTAGCACCAGTAATTTAGGTCATGTAGTAGGACAGGCATAATTACCAACAGACAATGAAACGACGGTTACAAAAACTCTTGGACTACTATTATACTTCTGACTAAGAGAAATTTTATTGGTACTTACTTATAAATGTTTCTTAAATTCCTAGTACACATTGACTTACATAAAGGAGGGATCATATGGCGTTTTATATGTTGTAACATATAGGCTTATGCTTTGGAAAAGTATTTTTTGTTAAATACAGCTAAATTTGCATACTAGAAACTTTTAAAGAAACATGCACAAGAATTCTCCGTTTTGTGTTATCTCTTCCCTGAAAATGTGAGAGTAACAGCTAAGGGCTGAAACAAATATTAAAAATGACAATCAAACTCTTGCAGGAAATGAATTCACAAAACTGTTTATTATTGGCTTTATGCATTTATCAGATATAAGACTTAAAGAAAGTGCTTTTGAAAAAGCTATTTAACTCCCTCTGCTCAAAGATCCCCAAGTACTTCTTCTGAAGTTACCATTTAATTCATTTAAAGAATTCATTTTTTTTTAGGATTATTAATATGTTGAATCATTACAGGGTAAGACTGCAACTTTTTAAGTGCAACTGCTTGGTCTTGAATAAAAGAAGTAAAAACTGTAAAAGTTAAATGCCTGTGCTACATACTGCTTCTTATAATTTTAACTCCGTGATTACAGGCTTAGTCTGTCTTTAAGAAACTGTTTCCCTATATAAACCACACTTATGCTAGTGTCACTGACTTGGAAAATGTAACTCAGTAATGACTCAAAGGCTTAGCTGACATGATATGAGGTGTTTCTAATAGCCCAGCAGGTATTTTCATGGTGCTGTTGGTTTAATATTTGGTCACAGTCAAAATGAATGATAGGAATTTAGAGGGGAGTAGAAAACCATAAGAAAATCACTATGCCACTGACTATGAAAGTGTATGAATCTATTGCATTTCAAGTACCATGTACAGTTCTGGTCTTCCCCTCTCACAACCCACAGACTTGTAGGAAGGAGGGCTGCAGAGGGCATCTAGGAATCAGTTGCATCCACCACCTCCTTCAGCACAAGAGTGAGGGTCATGGAAAAAACCAGCTGTGGCAGGTTGCATGCGGCACACAAAGTGGTTTTTCACACTGTGCAATCTGTGGAAACTCCCCACCACAAGATGTAATGACTATCAGAAGCTTACAAGACTCAAGGGGAGACTTAAAAAGAAATCTGCTCAGGGCTACTAACTGCACAGAGACTTGCTAAGTTCAGGAAGTCTCTGAACCAGCAACCAGTACAGTACTCTGGGGAAAGAGTATTATATTTTGGGCTCTAATCTTGGACTTACCCTCAAATGTCATTCTCAGAGACTGGAGAACAGACAGGCAGAACTCCAGCTGTTCTTATAGCACAAGACTTTTGCAGCACCTGGGCTGTTTGATCAGGTTGGCTCATCTGTTCCAGCCAGGGCCTTCCTAGGTATTTACATCTCTCTCTCTTTCCTCACTCTGCTCTATAATCTGTAATTCCAAACTGATAAAACTGTTAAATAGGGAAAGCAAGCTGAAAAAGACACTTCCTAGTGATTCTTTTTTTTATTGTATTTGGTCAGTTGCTGCTGTATTCTCTTCTTATTCTGGCCACAAAATGCCTTTGACTCATCTTTCAAGCAGTGCCATTTCAGGTCTTACATTTCTTCTTATGCAACCTACTAAGCTACCATGCAAAAGTAGTTTTTTAAGTGTGAAAAAAGATAACTCAAACCTTCTGAATGAGAATATTTCTATTAAACTGGTGTACAGGATGAACACATGGTTTTCCATTCAATGCCCCTGAACACTTTTTGAAATATGAGTATGTCCTGGTTTTGTGTGGTTTTTGTTTGTTTTCTGGTTTTTTTTTTACATCTGTATACACATACGCACAAACACACGCACATATACACACACACAGACAGACTTTTTTTAATACTACATCCATGCTATCTTGCTTAAGTGTGCATCTTCAGCAAGGTTTAAGATTGGGCAATGCATGGTGACTGTGACTGCTGTATTACTTGATTTTCAAGTTTGGCAAATAATGAGCCGCTGGTTTATTTCATTTGGATCATTTTCTTGCATTTCTTGCATCCTATCATTCAAGCTCTGTTATTACAGGCATAATGCAAAATAACTAGAACAGCATTATTAAAAGGAAAATACTGTTTAAAATACAACCAGCCTGTCTTACTAATGCTGTATGAGTTGCTAGACCATGCTGCTGATCTGTTTTAGAACATACACATACATTTCAAGAAATTACAGTACCCAGTAAGGTATCACTGCTTTGCAAAGTCCAAAATAATGCCAACATCAATGCTAGTAAACATCAAGAACAGAAAATAGCTCAAATCATCTGCTGAAATCTTTCAATTGTGAAGTGACAGAATTTTATGCTTGAATGTAAGTGGATCTGAATTTTTTATTTCATAATTATGAGAACTGCCAGAGTTAAGCAGAACAATGGTGTACATAACAAAGAAGCCTGTCTGCGGAATTAGTTAAAACTGACTATTTTATGAGGTTATAAAGATGTCTCCTCTTTTTCCTTTAACTGCAATTTAAATTAGCCACAAATCCTAACCTGAAATTACTCCAAAGTTAGGCAATTTCTAAATAAATCCCCAATGCTTCTTTCAACGGTCCGTCTATCTTAAAGAGCCATACTACCACCTTGTTTCCTGTGCTGGATCTACTTAACTGGATTTACCTAATCTGAGCTCCAGAGAGCTTGCAGAATTGCCTGGCATCTCTGTGCAAGGCCCCAGCAACTGACATACTGTCACACATCAGGCAGTTCCTGCATTAAAGAAAGTGTTTTCATTAGGAATGTAAATGCATTTTAAAATTTTATGAATATATAATGCCACATATTCAACTACCTCTTTTTCCTTCTTTTTTATTTTTTACGTCCCATGAGTATCTCAATCCTATGACAAAAAGACCAAGCTGGATTTCAGATTTCACTGCCTGAATTCTGGAATGATATTTGCTTCAGATAGGTTTAATAAGGAATCAAAATCACCTGTCGTACATGGTGACGTTTTCCCTTAAATCAAGCATCTCTGATAGAGCTAAGGAAGTCTGTAAGAAAATTCAGTAAACACTATCTAGGCTGAACATGGAAACCATACAAATACATAAATATTACATTGTAATTTCATACAAATGAAGTAAACAAGAGCATTTTTCTAATCAAAATGAAGTATCAGAGACCTGATTTGGGTATATAAGGGGACTGAATGCAGGCATGCTCCATGTTCTCAGTTAGGATGAACTGCACAAGAGCAAGCCTGCCACAATTCACTGCTGCTACCAAAAAGGTGTCTCAAGGTTCTCCCCTTGGCAAAAAAAGAAGTGTAACTTTGGTTTATGTTTTTTAACTAGATCATTCCAGGCATGCAGAGTGCTGGTGCTGCCGAAAGGGTGGAGGCAGAACCTCACTCACCACTTTTAGCAGCAGCTTGACTTTGGACTAGCTCAGCTGTAACAAAATCCCACTGAACACCCTGAGAATCAGCCACTGATTTTTATAGAACAGATCTCTACACAGTTTCTTTTCCATTCACCTTGACCTCACCCTTGCTCCAGAAAACTTTCAAGGTTGCTTAGTTTAATTTTTTTTTTTTACTTTTCTGTTTTCATAGAAAATGGGTACATGTCAAACTCTACATATGTGAAACTAAACTTTGCACAGAGCCTGGCATTCATGAAGCTTGCAATACATCACAATAACCTTTTAAAATCATTTATATTGAGTGTCTCAAACGCTACTGGTGCTATAGCTTAATCATATTTTGGCATCACCTACTACACATCCATTACGCTAATCTGAACGTATGCTCTTAATAATTACTCAAATTTTACCTGTCTTCTGGCAAAAAAGACTGTTTTTTTTTGGACTTTCAATACAAAATATTTTGAACAAACTGCCTTACTGAAGTAGCTGTTGTCAAGAAGCCCATAACCTCTTCAGAAATCACAGAAAGCAAGTAGGTGAGTTTCTGACATTTTAGAGCTGGTATGCTGCACTATACAGTATTTAATGACTCGGCTATAAGGCTGTCAGACCCACTCAGTTAAATTAGTTGACTGCAAGTGATGGCTCATTGAAGTAACTCAAAGCAGCTATACATTTGCTATATCTGTACTTTCAAGGGTCTGCATGAGGAACACTGTAGAAAATACTCTATTTTATGGGGTTGCTTCCTTGGACTCCATGATACTCAGGAAAACATTAAGTCACTCTAAAAAGAGAGCAAGTATCACTTAAAACTGTATTTACCCATTAAATAGTAAGACGAAACCTTCAAATTGTAGACTATTACAATATTAAAAGCCTAGTAGAACCTCAAGGGATTTCCCTTTTGCTCAAATTTAATCCATTTGAGTACAGCACTCGTCCCGAGCAAATGTTCGTCACTTGGAAGACATGGGGCAAAAAATAAATATTGGTAACGTATTTGCAGAAATATGCTGACAGAAGCTAAAGAAACAGTCTTCAAGTTTCTGCAAGAAATGAAGTACCTCAATGATTAAGATGGCGCTCTAATTTTTTTTCTTCTTTTAATTTGGGGCAGAAAGGACAGCGATTTTCCCAAGGTCCCTGTTTAAAATGCAAACCCAAGAGATAATACACAAGGAAAAAAAAAAAAGAAAAAAAAAAAAAAAGAGATCAAACCATCTAAACAAAAAGCCTTTCAAAGTTAACTTCCCATACAATGAGGTTTTGCCTTCAACTTAGGTACGAAAGCAAAGAAGATCACAATCAAATGAAACATATTCAGAGCCAGAAAGCTGCCTCTGAGATTTATGTATTTCATACTGTTTAGAAGATAATTCTCAAGATCATACTTCTGGTCATCAGAGCATGTACTGGAACATAAGTATGGCACATCCATACCTCCGATCACATATACATGACACACCACTGGTTACTAATCCTCCCTTTAAAAAGCGTAACTCCAGAAGACATCACACTACACCAGATCTTAAAAGATACAGTTTAAAGTAAAATTTAAATCAGTCGGCATTGTAGGCAATATACAAGTATACCTGCATCACAGGTATATACCACACAAGTACTCTGTAGCTCCCAGTGCAAGTATTTGTAGGGCCAGACTGCCAAACTAATTAGGAAACAGGAGCTGGCTGCTTTTTACCCTACTTTCAGAAATAACTGTGTTGACTAGTTATGTGCATTTCACTTTTCTGTACTTAACAAGTCCACCTGAATGACATTCTGAGAATAAATCTCTACATATCCAGCCTACACTAGCAGGAATTTGGTCTGTTTACTGAGTCCACTTCTGCATCCAGCCATCTTCTGCCAAAACTGCATTCTGCTTGCAAAGGAAAACATTTATGAGTGCACAACAACCCTCCTCCCTGAGACTATGGGTCTCTGCAGCATGCTTTCAGGCACTGAATTTTCATGCTCATTTCACTTCATAAGCACTTCCACACATGAACAGAGCCTCCAGGTTTTGTGGGAAGAAGCAAATTAAAACAGAAGGGAAGAAAAACCACTATGTTGAGCAGTGTACGTGGGATGGAGAAACCATACAGTAGTAACAAAACTGATGTATGCCACAGCACAGAAGGGTACATCCAGACTATAATAAAAACATCACCAGTACAGTATAAGGGACAGTACCTGATTCGATATTTAGCTGTGACAGCTACCAGTTATTTCCTGTAATCCTTAGCTCTAGAATGAGCTCTAGCACTTCTGGGGATTTCTTCCCCCACTGGTATTTTTAAAGTGATACTTTACTCCAGTATCAACAGAGAGACATTTCTGACTTATTACCAGCAAGTATTTCTGTGCTCGTATTTTCAGTTCAAGAGCACTGCCTTGAAAATATGTTGCAACACACTGTTTTCCTTCCATACTCAACGAATCACACATAGCAGATGGAATGGGAGTTTCTCAGCTGTACTGAAGATGATACAAAATGACTACAACTACAAAGACACTTGGATGTTCCGAGACAGTATTGCAATGTGTCAATTTTTATAAACATTCATTCCTCTTACCAGAGTATTAACTAGTCATTAAGTCCTTAAACCTAAAAGACACTTACGCACTTTACTGTAGTTGATCCTTCCATTATTACTCACACCTGTAAAATTACAAAAAGATTATGCAAGTGTTTGTGAGACTGGATCCTATGATCACACCACCGAGCTAGAACAGACCAAATGGAAATAAATATTATTTTAGAAATTAATGAAGCCGTTTCTATGAGAAGCTCACTTTTTTGGTTTAGTATATATGTACATATATATTATCTCTATATAAAAATTAAACTTGCCACTATAGAATGGCTTTCCAAGTGACTTATATATTAACACAAGATCTCTGGATGTATTTTTGAACATATCTTGTCATTATTCGTAAAAGCATGCTTGGAATTTGTGATAATGTATTTTGTAATATTAGACAATACAGTCACATTTTTTCCTTTCATTAGAGAGCATATTCATATGTATTTAAAGTATTTGCATAAATTTCACAGTTAACTGGGCTTTGAATATGCATGATTTGGATGTGACTTCTAGCCAAATTTCATCAGTATGTCATTGGCAAGGAAAAAATTCAGGAACAAGTTGAGTTGTCAACTGCTACGAATTACCATTTAGTATTTTTAATATAATCTGAATACATATCACACATTAAAGTAGAACCCAGAATTAAAAAAGCAAGCTGGCACATTGTTAGCATGCTTGAATCGAGACAGAATGAAAAATAAACAACAAAGCCAACTAATTGCTTTTATATGTTGAAACATTTGAGATCACGAAAAGCTTCTGTACTTAGACAAAAGACTGTATCAAAGTATACTTCATATAGTCCATAGTTCATAAGGCTTCAGATGTGTACTAGGCATTTCATCCTCTCTTTCTGTGGTTTATGCATCTGATTTGGTGATGCTTCCTCACCCAGCAGCCAATTATGATGAACATAATTTGTAAGGCAGCTTTAATTTTACAAAGGTTTCTGGTTACTAAACAATTTGATGGTGTTCCAAAAAAACCCAAAACCAAACCCAGAACTGCTGGATATTCTACAATCAGCGCAATAGCTCTGCGCTACTGCACCAAACAGCATGGGTTGATCCCTGCTAATCCCATTTTGCTGCTGATGGATGAGTGCTGCATACTGAGATTGTACTGACTGATGACGGAGACTATGTATGAAATGAGGTTGCACACAAGCAGCTGATTCAGTGGTATCAATGCATTGCAAAGAAATCAAAAATTATGCATCTATTTTTATGTCCAGGAACTACTAATGGGACAATCTGCTCTGCACTAGAAGTACTGGTCTTCAAAAGCAAATCTTCAAACAACCCACTCAAAGCTAGAGCTAATGACAAAGCGGGGCTCTGAACTGCAGCAGCACCTATCGAAGGCGACTGGTCTGGGAGAGGAAACATCAGGCAGGGGGCTGAACAAGACAGGTTATTACAAAAGGGTGACCACAAGGAAAGGTCCCTGGTAGTATGTGCATGTGATCTACATCTGGAATCACAGAGCTGAACTGGAACTTCATAATACAGATTTTACAGGACATGTATGTGAAAATCAAAGAGATGAGCGTGGGTCCTAAGTAAGCACAGATGTGGTTTTCTATGGATATAGCCTTCACAACCTCTGCAGTTGAGTTACACAGTAATTTTCCAGGAAGGAAAAAAGCTGGGTGTATCAAATTATATCCTTCAGTGAACAGCCATCAGAATGGAAGAAGAGGAGACAAAGCAGGTGATTTGGTAGGAAGGGGAAAAAAAATAAAAAAGCAAAACAGAACAACAGTGGAAGAAAATTCTGCCATAAAGGCCTTCAGCGTTCAGGGTCTATCTCTGCCTCCTTGAGCGAGAAGAACAGTTGCTATGCCCTTCAACCATCATTTGTCAAGTTCATGATGTAATACCGGCTGAAAATAAACCACATGCGAAGAACCACTTTCTGAAGACTGTTTGTGTCCCTGACTTTGATTCTTTGTAGATCAAGATATTGGCTTGCCCTTGATCTACTAGTGCTTTTTAAGTTCCTTTAAGATTGGATCCAAAGCCCGCAAACTGGTCACACTTCTGTTTTTCTGTTCCACAGGGTAAAGGAGCTGTTTATTATTCTTAAAAGCAAAACTAGGGAGATTGTTACTCCTGCCTTCTGACATCAGCACCACTGCAGTAAAGACGCACTTTCAAGATCTTAAAACTGTTCTTCAAGAGACTACATCCTCACGTGTCTTGGATGGATATTTACAATTAATAACTAGTACTTTGATTTTACAAGATGCCAAGGCACACCCTTCTTATTTAGGCACTCTGTAAGTAATCTTTTCAAATAATGTCCACTGAAGGATGTTTTTTCCCCCCAGTCTATGTTCTCTACCAAATTTGTCTTTCACCAAAAGAGAGAACTCATTTCCTGCTTTTTCCAGCAATTGTTTTTGCCCAAACCCCAATTCCTAGGGTCTGCCTGCAAACTACTCCTTACAAAATAATCCTGATGTGTGGGAAAGTTAGAGCTTCCTTTAGAAAAGCAGGATTAGCTGGGGTAGCAAGCATTTTCCAACCTTACTTTCTAAGAAAAGTAGAGGTGGAAAGGAAAGGAAAACCACAGGAAAACAGAAATCCACAAAGCAGCATCCTGTTCATCTCTCAAGATCAAAGATAGAACAGGTACTAACATAAGCGTTCTAGAAGTATCAGAAAAAGGAAGCAAATATCACTAAACCTTTTTTAAGTGACATAAAATGATAAGATTACACACAGCAAAAGTACAGTTTATATTTATTATTCTTCCTCTTTCAAGAGGACCAACATCATCTCAGTATCCAAAGACACTTTACTAAGGCATCAACAACATTCTGCAGCTGTACACACAGCATGCATTGTATCACACAATATTAGCATATAAGCTTCCTTTTGGCCAATGTAATAATGCGGACAGCAAAATAAAAGGAGCACCAAAAGCTAAATAATGAATTTTCAATTAGAAACATTTTATTGAATTGTATTTTTATCCCTTTTAGCATCTACTGAGATGTTAAGTATGTCAAACTTTGGCAACAAACATGCAGAAGACATCCAACTTTAACGGTTTGAGGAACTTCTCGGATAACTATTACAAACTGCAAACAGATTCATACATGGTTTGAGGGGATGTAACTCCTGCTTCTATAAACAAGTTATTGTGTCCTCTGTCCCTTGAGCTGGCATCCAGAACATGGTCCAGTTTCAAGTAAAATCTTTTCATTCCTCCTGGATCCAGGTTTCGACTGAGTCAATTCAGCAACCCAGTTCACTACATTCACTGATACTGGTGACAATTTTTTCAGCTTATTTCCCAGTGCGAAAGTAATATTCTTAGCACTTATTCGCATGATAAAATCAATCAGAAGTATACACAGGTCTGAAGAAAACATGCATCAGTAAGAAGGGAAATACAACTGAAACTATGTGGGACAACTGCTTAATGTCTCAGAATGTACTTAGTAGATATCACTGCAAAAATACTACTAATATTGTTTCATATATTGTTACATCAGCATATAAGAAATTGTAATAAATGTAATTTTCCAAACTACTGGCTATGGGCCATGATGATGACAGGCAAATATCAATAAACATACTAGGGGTTAAGGATAAAAAAAGGAAAACATGAGTAGCTTTGTTTTGCCAAAGGTAAAATAGGCTTTCAAAAACTTGGTATGGAACAGATCTTGGATGGGGTTTTGAAAGTCTGCGGGGCAAATTCCATTGCCTCTACTTCTGCTTAAATTTCTCAGCCCTGTCAGTTTTCAGTGGGAAAATTCAGAATCATTTACTGGTGTGAAGTGAGGGAGGAAAAAATATCAGATCATTTGATACTTGAGAAAATCTTAGATGTCAGCAGAGCAATAAATAACACTAATCAGCGTTGAAGATGAAATATGACTTAAATGCTGTGGCCCAAGAAACAGAGCAAAGCAACAAAAATCTCTTCCAGCCATTGTAATTGCAGATTGCATTCAAAAGCAGTATCATCATTAATATGGACTTTACAGCAGCCAGTACATTTATGGGATCAGCCAAAGACTTGTGTGAGAATACACAGGCAAGCTGGTTATCTTGAATGTTTCTAGTCACCTTCATATTGCTGAAGTTCTATTGAGAGACATGAAGAGGTGACAAAGTGCTCAGACTCGTGCACTGCATCACCAATGATAAGGTAAACAGCTTTATTTGCAATATCTAAGCAACTACTATCAATCATATTACCAAATAACGATTTTGAGAAAAATAACCTAAATTTGAAGCCATATGAAGTTGAGTGAGACCCACTAAATTAATACAACTATTGGTTTGTTTACTGAAAGAGCAGCTATGATCCTTGCTGCTCACCACGTTAAATATCAATTTAGGCAGCTTTTGATAAATAGCTGTATAATAGTTCAATACCAAAGCAAACTAATATGTAACAACATATCAACCTGTTAAAAGAACTAGGCTACCAAATGCAAGACAAATCAAAAGAAAAGCTGAGCCAGCAAATCCATGCAATTGTGAAAACTGAAATAAAACCCAACAGTGCCCACTTGAGTAGGGTCTGACAAAATTCTTACATTTTCTGGGAAGCGGAAGATATGCTTACCATTATCTTTGCTGCTGTTTTCTTCAATTGTCATTTGTTCTGCTAGCTCAGACAGCGATTCATCAATGGTCTGGCTTCCACGCAAGGTTAAGGAAAGTCTCCTCTTAAACTTTTTCATTCTATCAATATTAAGTCTGGCTTAAGGAAGCCTGAAAAAGAGGGCGAGAAAAAATGAGTTCAGAAAACAACATTTAATTACCTCACATAAAAATGCAGGAAGGCTTACAGAAAATTTAGTTCATATGCAAGTCATCCGTAAACCAATATCCTTAAAACAAGACTGCTCTACTGGACTGAAGAAGAATGTCTTGAGAGGTAGGTGCCATAGATTTTTGCAGTTTTTATTTCTGTTAGGGAAAACAAGAATCTCTGTTTAAGAAAAAACCCCAACAAAACAAACAAAACCCCCCAAACAGCTGATCTGATCACTAATTTTACAATCCAATAATAAAACACACAGTCACCTGAAAACTTGACAGTATTCTGCTGCCTTCTCTACAGCCTCTTTCACCAAACCCACTGAGGAGGAAGAAGCTGGAACCTTCTCCCTCTTTCAGCCCATTTGTTTATGGACCAGAAGGTCTGAATTTCTCTGTATTTTGCCCTTTTCACAAAAGGAGGAAGGGGACAACAGTAAAAGCCTTAGAAACAAACACAATTCTCAAGCCTGATCCCACCTAGGGAAATGGATAGCCAGGGCCTGATAACAGCAGCTAGAATGGATGTTTCTCTACAGTCAGGCAATAAGACTAACCTGGGAACAAAGCAGGAGGCACTTTCTCCATGGAAAGCAAGTAAGCAAACAAACAATAACAACTAGGGTCTACACCATAAACATGCTGCCACAAGTCTAAGCTGGTAAGTGAATTTTGCAGTGTGCTATACATTGTCCTTGCAGAACAAGAAACACAATTCTGTCTTTCATTACTCCATATGGGCAATTCACTCTAGATGTTATTTCACAATAACTTGTTCATCTGCTCATAGCCTCCAAGAATCACATAAGCAGCGTCAAACACAAGCACAGCATACTTCTAAGCCTGAGCTGTTCATATGTTTTTTTTTCTTGCATCAGCCTCTTTGCACAACAAAACACACAATGCACATGCAAAATTAAAAAATTCCTTCAAAGTTCTCCTTTAAACAGAAAAATGCAAGAAGTAGTATGCTAAAGATCTATATTTAATAACAAATTGGAATATAATTACTTTTATATAGACATTGTCCACTTACATGTATGCATTTCATCTACGTATCTTACTTATGCTATGTAATAAAAAAGAGAAAAAATCAGTGGAACAAGTTGGAAGTGGTTGTTGGTGGTAGGAGAATGCATATATACACTAAATCATTAAAAGACTGTATTACACAGGACAGTGAGTAACACATAAGGATGGATAAAAAGACCTTTGGAATTTGCGCCCCAAAATCTGAGATGAACAGTACAATCTCTGGCAAAGCAGCAGCTCCATCCAAGGGGAAAGCAGTAGATTACAGAACAGGGTAACATCTTAGACAACCACAGCTACTCTAAGCCAAAGTAGTCAGGCACCAGGTAAAGATACATCGGAACGAAAAAATTATAAATGCTGGAGACAATGCCAGAAGTTTCTAAACTGCCCTTTTAATGCACTGCTGTGTGTGCAAGAAAGCCACACCTTAGTATGAGTAATTTTTCTCTCTCTCACTCAAAAGCAGGATATTCTTATTGTTAAGGAACTGCATTCAGAGAACATTCCAAGGGGAACATTTATTTTTCCTGTTCAGGTCCTTACTTAAAATTGGTTTATTTCTGTATTTACTTTAATTTTTCCAAAATGATGGCCTCTGTTTCTCTTAAACCCCAAGATTCTGTAGAAGAGAGGAAAAAAAAAAAAAAAAATATGAGGACACATCCTTTATATGTGGTTTTACTTAATTCTCCTATAGGGCTCTTTGAAACCTGCATCCTCCTATATGTATTATTCTCAAAAAGGATACATGCAATTTTTAGCCATGTAATGCCTTAAAGCTACCTGACAGCATAACAATTTCTTTCCATTTTCCACTTGGCACTAACTGAAAGAACAGATGTCTTTATATGGAAACAGGCCTCTCCTGGCTTCTCATCTTGATTTGAGCCTACAAAATTTTCTAATCAAAAAGGTCTACTGATGGAAAATATTACATATAATTTAACAGACACATGGATTAGAAAACCCAAGAGCCATTCTAAATCTCAAGCTAATATAAAAGCAAGTATTTTCTTAACTATGGCTACAAAATTTCTCCTGTTAAAGAAAGGCTTCATCGAGTGTGGAAGTACCATGTTTACTAAGATTCTAAATTAAGTTGAGGGCTTGATTTTGAAACAATTTAAGAGTAAAAAGGAGTCATAAGTGGAAATCCATGTGTTAGTGAACACTTCTTTCTACTGAAATCTAATTCAGGTTTTTTACAGGAAAAGATGCTCACTGATATGAAAATAAATTTTCCCCTCTTAAAAGCATCAGTATTCTTGCTAATTCAGATGTGTAAAGGATGCATATATTTGATGGAAAAAGGAAAGAAATAAAAGAAAAAAAGGAGGAGTGACCAGTATTTAGCATTTGAAAATGTCCTATCTCTAATCTTTTTCCCTTCTTTATTCTCACTTCCAGCCAAAGTTGCAGAACCTACTAAATGTTGGTAGTTTCAGACAAGATCTCCAAGAACAAGCTTTGAAAATATGATGCATGCAATCCAAAGCTGGCATCAGTTCTCTAAAATGACAGCAATTTCACAGAAAATTCAATTCAGTTTAACAAAATTGAAGAGAAATCATCTGCTATTCCTTTTCACCAATTCATAAAATATGTACTTCTTTTCCCCATTTAACAGTAATTCTAATTTAAATCCAAAATTGAGTTACCTAATCAGTAATATACATCTAGTGGCTATGATTAAATGCAGTAAGACTCCTTAAGTTCTTAACAATTGTGAGAAGAATAGGTTGTTATTTTTGAGTTTCAGTACAGAGCCTGGGGCTTGACTATTCTATTCTGTAAATTTATTTATTCTGAATAAGTCGTACCCAAATCAAATACTTCAGATGCCACAGCAGATAGATGCATACACTAGAACGCAACTAATGCAAATTCTAGTGTTCTGAAGACAGAATGAGGACAAGCAATCTGACACAATACTATCTGATACAACCCAGAAACAGAGACATACTTGTTCACCGGAACAAGGTTGCACAAGCAAGCTGTTAAGGCACCATCCCTGGCAGTGCTCAAGGATGGGCTGGACAGAGCCTTGGGAGACATGGTTTCATATGTGGTGTCCCTGCCCATGGCAGGGGGGTGGAATTAGATGATCTTAAGGTCATTTCCAACCCAAACCATTCTATGATTCAGTCCTTACACTGACATGAAATATAATAAGAGACAATGTTTTAGAGGAACTGCTGTTTATTATAAATTACCTCCAGTCTAACTCTGAAAAGTTGGTGTCTTTGTCTTTAAAAGCAAAACCAGTTAATCCTTGAAAACTCCGGTAAAATTTACTTTTCATACACATTTTTCTCCTTAAAAATTGCAGAAAAAGTATTTTCCAACGTTCAGTCATTAACACAATTTGCTTCAGTAGTTTTAAAGTCCTGCTTTGCTCTCAATGTCATTTAAAAGTGATCTTTATAACATACTTCTGAAAACAAATTTCACAGTTCTAAATCATCCAGGTGAGATCACACTTAAACAAGTGGGTTTTGGCTCCCTTTCTCTATAGCAGGCCAATCCTCCCCACAATGCCTGTAGCAGATCACTTCGCAGCTAGCCATTCACCCTGCCTACGCAGAAGACAGACATTAAAGCATTTTCATTCCAAAGAAGTAACTCAACTAGATTCTGCAGTCATCTATTCACCAAAAATCTGAGGTGGTATAATGCCAATGGCTAACATTCTCAATAAACCCCTCAAGCTCCCAGACCCTTGGTACCTTGAAAGTGAAAACAGGGATACATAAGATCTTTACACATGATTAACATATGCTGAGTGCTTAATCCTTTTAAATTTAAACAATTTCAGACAAAAGTTTCAAAAGCAATAAAGTTATTTAATAGCTTACATTTCAGCCAGTTTATTTCAGGAGGGTCACAAATACCTAAAGCTCACTAAGATTTTGCTGATTCAAAGCCCTTTGAAGTCAAAGGGAACCTGTGCTTCAACTTCAATAAGCTCTGGATCAGACTAAGTGCTGACTGTTCTGTTTTCAGAAGTTATATTGCATTAAAATGCACCTACATAGAGATTAAGCATTATAAAATTACTTTCCCACTTAGACACACAGTGAAGTAGCTGTTTGACTGTTCTTACAACCTGCTTTACAACACAGTAGATGTTTTCTAAACATCTACAGGCAGTTCTTGTTCTGAAAAACTCATTAGCTGTCATCTCAGATAAAGTGGGAGGAAAGGACAGGAACAGGAACCCGATGTAACAGCAACACATGAACAACAGTGTGAACACAGCATGGTCCTTAGGGATGGGTTAGCAAGCTAAAGCCACAGACATAAGACATCAATGAAAGCAGGCAACAGCATTCCATGTGAACTGGGACAGGAAGAGCTGCAAACACATGTGGGATGTTCAATCTGATTCCATAAAATCACTACAGGTGAATGTTTTGACAAGATCTGAAGATTCTGTCAAGTGATTTGTATTTTTTAGTATCTAAGATGGAAAATCAAGTAAGGTATTATTAACTGGAGAATAAAAACTCTCTACCCAACAAGAAAATAGAGTAACAAGAATCATGAAATCCTTTCTTAAATGGCACTCAGCATTACAGTTGTTAATGATTCTCAAAACCATGATGTCATTCACTGTACCATTAAAATCTAAAGATGTAATAATTTAAAATTCCACTAGTATTTTAATTACATCAGTTACAGGTCTACTAAATATTTTCAAGCATTATCATAAACTGTGCATCATTTGTCTGATTAATAATTTTAGATTCATCTAACTTAAGAGTAAGTATTTCTGAAGGTGATAATCCAAGCTTGTGTTAGAAAGAAGAGGTCTGAAAAGCTTAGAGGACTGCGAACAATATTAATTAAAAACAGAAACAGGAAACACCTGTCAAGGATATTGTCCCCTTAATCTAAAAAAGAAAACCAGCTTTACACAGTGTTTATATTTATTGAACTGTTCTCAATCTACCTGAATTAAGGAAAAAAAAAAGTAGCTACTGATCACATAAGCATGTTACACAGCAAATATAGAGCAAACTATTAATTACACTAATGAGAAATACATGGCTGATTTATCTAAGATCACCCACCATCGGTTGGAGCACTCGTAAAATTCACATCTAACACAGATGCATTTCCTTACAATCAAAATTCTACTCTACAAGAATTGATTATAAATAGGGCATCTTACTCGCTACATCTGTTCTTTGTCTCAACTCACATTTGTCCATACTGGTGAAGAAGTTTTCTATTGCATTTTTCCACGCTCTGTCCTGAAAATCATCATCACTCTGGCCAACCAGACTCTTGTCAGGAACAGAACTATTTAAAAACTTATTACCTTTTATACTGCATTAGGTCAAAGAACTGACATTGTACAGATACAAATGACATCTGACAAACAAGGACTTTGTCACAGATGAAAGAAAAATAATTGAGAAGTGAAATATTACAGCCTAGTTCGACCTTCAAGTGAAAAAAGGGCAAAAGAACCCTCACAGTCTTTTCCTTGTGAATAAACCAATAATCAATATGAAATTGAACTTTTGGGGTTAAGCCGTCTTTTATGTGTTTATAGAATTGCACCCAGATACTGAAAAAAAGACAGGAAGGTATTCACAATGGTTAACTTCTTATTGAAGGCCAGTTTTCCCAGTTAATACATGCAAAGAGATTCCTCCCAAAGTGAGTAAGAGCATCTATATTCAGCTTCTGATCTAGATCACCAACTGGAAGAACCCCTGTGAACAAAGGAATATATGGAAATTGTCATGTCCTAATTTAATTTAGATTGTGAATAGTTTTCCTTATCTTTACCCTCCCCCAATCCCTTTGCCTTTACAGAGTAACAAAGGACAGCAAAAGAAGTTTGGGGTTTTTTGAATAATTTTTAAGTTAAAATAATTATATTGATCATTACTACAGGCATATTTAACTCTACTAATGGTACAGAATTCATAAACAAAGAAAAATATCAAATCTGACAAAAAAGTCAAATCTTGCAGCTCTTTTTTCATATCTTATGCTTATCTTTCTCTTGTACTCATAAAGGTTTATTTTGATAATCAGGGCAAGTCTGCATTCTTTAAAATGTACACATGTATCCCCTCCCATATACATATAAGCAATATCAAAACACAAAATCAAGAGACATTTTATAGATCTCTCTAGATAAGATAGATTGTATTGATGAATAGCTCCACATTAATTATGAAAGGTTCTTTCAACAGCCAAGTGAAAAAACACAGTATGAGTCTCATTATATTGGCTGACATTTAAGCTAACAAAACGATGATCTGATTGGCAAAGCTGCTTCCATTTGCTGTCAGACCTAGAAACTGAAAGTCTTTTTTTTCTCTTGAAGGCGAAGGCAAAAACCAGAAGGTTACATGGATGTAGCATATATACTACCAATGAGCCATGGAACTTTCCATCTCAAAAAATATGCTGGAAACCAAAGGCAATCTCAGTAACTTTATGAGCTTTGATTAATGAGCAGAAAGCCTTAATAAAGCTTTCAGAGGAAAAAAAGAAAAATCTTAAAAGAAAGAAAAAAAGCTCTGCACACAAAGCTTGCTTCTCCCTAGAACTGAGATTATTTTAGTGACAGATATGCAACATTGCAGTCACCACATCCTCCTTTTGCAAATGAGCCAGTCTTTGGAAGAAAACTGAGCGGAAAACTTCTACTAGGCTCAAGCTGACACGTCAGTTAAAATGTTGATTCTAAGACTGAAAAGCATCTGCAATCTTCTGAGAGCCTGAGAAATTCTGACAATAAAAGACTTAAGACTTCCAAAACCTAAAGGCTTGCTTCCTCTCTGCCCCTCAATTCAGGCACCAAATCAGACTCTCATAGTGAAGAACCTTCTCTCACTCTCCAGTAGGTCTCAGTCCAGCACCCCCTGTCCTGTAAGCATCTGAACTCCCATGAATCTTCAACATTTGCTTCTTGCTGTGCTCACATAAAAGGTATAGTTCCAATCCAAGACCTACGGCAACAAAAAGCTTTCAATTTATTTCAGCATTCTTGAATCAAGCACCAAGAGACACAACAAATACACCACAGCAATATAAACTAAGATAAAAACTGAAGACACTCCTGATTTGGATAAACAGGGGACACTGGTACAAGTTTCTAAGCAAAATTAGAAACAGTTTTGTCCTTTTTCCCTTAAAACAGAAATTAATTACACTGGAGAAACTGTTGAGGAAACCTTATCACGTCCTGCCTGGGAATTAACAACTAAAGAGCTGTAACAGCTCATCCAGTCAAAAGGCTTTTTAATTATTAAAACTGCAGACAAAACAAAGACCATAATATGTTTTCTCTTTTCTATGGTTAATTGGTATAACTGCTGTAAAACTAGAGCACACAATTTTTCTTCCAAATGTCGAAGTTTTGTTTTCATTGCTTGTTGAACCTCAATACACATTCTGCATATTTGGAACTCAAAAACCTGCCAAACAACTCACAGAAAGGCTTTACATTAAAATCTACATGGCAAAAATAAAACCAAACCCCTCCATAATTATTACAAGCATACACATCTGTACATACAGATAACATCAGAGAGTGAGGAATGGTTTAAAACCAGACTTTGGATGCATTTCTCTTACACTGCTGTGCACACGCAGAATAAAATAAACGTGGCAAGGGAAACAAAGCTGTTTCACAGTAATTGAGGGGTTTGTTTTGTTGAATGTTTTTTGGAAGAAATCACAATGTAACAACACAGGAAGAATTTTCAATACACAAGTAAAAGATTCTATAAGCAGCATGATATAGATCAATATTCCAAAGCAGTGACAACATACATGAATAATTTTCCTCAAAATAACAGGCCACATTTAAGATCTGACGCACTGAAGGTATTACACTGTGCCACAAATGACACTGAGAAAAGACTGATATGATACAAGAGACTCTTTGGAAACTTATTTAATGCGTAAGATTTATCAGCCTCTTCCACACTACATATTTTTCTGGAGACTTCTGACAATAATAGGCTGTGGCACAATTACTATGTCTGAAATAATAGAGAAACGGAACATCTTGGCTACAACTAAGAAAGCAACTAATGATGTTAACAACAGCTAAACAAGTTTCTCATATTTAGGCCGAGTATGTGGAATACCTCCAGTGCCATATTTCAAAGATAATTTCAAAGGGGCAGTAAGTAAACTTGTTCTTGCAGTAAATAATTTGTGAACTGTGGTTCAAAAATTTGTTTGAATTAATGAACATCTTTTACCTAAACTTATAAATTCCTCTGATATTTTTTTAAAACTCACTACTTACTGTCTTTTGTTCCCTTCTCCAATGCTGTAATTGGTACAATTTCTGAGAAGATTGCTCACTGGCAAAAAATCTTTGAACAATAAGGCATTCACAAATTTTTCTGCTTATTATTTTTTACATAGCAGTTAAGATGTCCCAGCATGGGACCAATTTGTTCTATTACAACATTCAGACAAATGTTGCTTCATCTGTCTGAAGTGTCCATGCTGCCATTTAATGGTCAGCTGGCTATGCACACATGGATCATGTCAGTATTCATTGCCAAGGAAACTAAACACATAAGAAAGATGGTATTCCTAATGCAAATTATTATCTAGCTGACAACCTGGGAAAGAAAGAAGAGCTTTGACATATGTTTGCCAAGTGGCTTCACAAATACTTATGCTGGCAATAAAAAAATGCCCTACAATGCAGAGAAGAAACCATGAGCCTGCTTATGCCAATTTAATACCTGCACTGATCACTAGTGCACATCCAATGCAAGGTAAGACTGCTCACTGGGAGCAGTGCGATGTAATAGATGTGTATCAGAAAAGTAGCCTGAAAAACTGCAGAGTTTTGCCTTAAGCTAATTTAGCCTAGCTAAACACTGAGATCTGGAATAAACGCAATCTGTGAACAAAATAAAGGGCAACAGCAAATGCTGTTAAGGAAAGATGACAGAAACACAAGAACAAATGGATATGAAATAAAGCAAAAGCATTCAGCACAAGCGCCTTCATTCTCTGAAACAGGTTCAGGCTATTATGATTCCCACTACACAACAAAGACATGCAGATGCTTCTTTCATTGTCTCTGTACTTCTCCTGCAGCAACATCCCACTCCAAAATTAAGCTGTCTTGCCAAGCCTCACAAAACGTATTTTTCAGGGTATTTTCAAGGAGCAGGAAGATAAAAACCAAAACCCAAACCAATCAACTAACCAACCAACAAAAAACCCAAAAAAGAAAAAGAGCACTCCTTCATTTAAACATAAAAAGTAAGGCAACTGCCAGACATGACTCTGTCACAACTGTTACCGTTTGCTCAAAAATAAGAACCCTACATAGAGACTAATGGATCTTGAGATTTTTTTGAGAGGTTTTTGCCTGTTCAGGTAATTGTTCTCTGTGTGTCTTTACAAACACAACCTTACATGTTGCTCTTCCTCAACGTAACCAAAGACTGTCCAGATAAGGGTTCCCAAATTCTGAAACTAAGCAGAAGAACTAAATTACAAACACGTAATTTGGGCAACTTCAGTTAATCTGTTTGAGAGGCCTCTCCCTTACTAGACTGAGCAAGCAGTCTTACCACATCAAAAGACACCACTCAAGCTTTACCTTACCTTATCTTAGTATAACCAATTCTCTACCTAAAAGTATCCAAGCAAGTTTTCTGGACCTTGAATAGAGACCCACAGGAGATGAACAAACAACAACAACAACAAAAGTTATACAGAATTGAGGCAGTGACAAGATGTCAGCTAGATTCAATGAAGAGGAGACAAATGACAACCATTAAAAGTGGAAAAATACGTATCTGTAAGTAAATGACAGATCATTAAGGCAGCATTAGTATATGCGAAACCTGGGAAAGTAACAACTATTAACATCAGTCAATAACATTAAACCAAACATGAATAATTAGCAAACAAAACCTAAAGGACAAGTATTGAGTCCCCAGATTATTTTTTAAAAGAATTAAACCAGGTAAAATAACTGTGACTAATACTAGGCAAGCAACACTGATTGCATCAACAGAAGCAGGCACACACAAAGAGCAAAGCAGACCTTCTCTAGTAAGCTACAGCTGAAAGGCAGAGTAAGAATAGCTAGGTATTTTACAATGAAATTCCGGTAAAGAAACAGCAGGAGGATCATATATATATACATATACATAC
The DNA here is from genome assembly GCA_024733675.1 of Psilopsiagon aymara. Lineage (NCBI taxonomy): Eukaryota > Metazoa > Chordata > Aves > Psittaciformes > Psittacidae > Psilopsiagon > Psilopsiagon aymara. Next base: position 49,085 of record JANRGW010005822.1, read on the forward strand.
AGAGCACTGTTCCCAAATACGTTTTTGTGCTGGGAAAATGTATTTGCTCTCTTTTGTTTCTCTGGCAGAAGAAGGAAGTGAAATTTTATGCCTGTATTCAAAATCATTTCTTCTGAGTTACAAACATTATCACTCTTCTGGTGTTATAGCCTAACACTTACACAGTCCCATCCTGCCAAGAACTAAGAGGGCCAATAAATATAAAAAAAAATATAAATTTATCTGCATTCTAAGCAAATTTTCTCTTTTTTATCACCCAATCATGCTGCTTTTCAACATACCCAAGTCTACTGAAGAGAAACCAGAACAATCCTCCCACTGCAGTTTATTTCCTTTTGATAACTAGGATCCGTAAGGCAGAAATCAAACATTCCAAGAAGTTCCTAGCTTTCACTTGTAGTACTTAAAATTCAGATCTATAGTTTTGCTTGCTTTAAAATCTATCTACATTTCTGTTTAATAAAAGCCAAGAGAATGTCTTCAAAAGGACTAGTTATTTATGCCTCATTAGTAATTTGTAAAAGCACAGAATAATCAAGTACTATGATACTGAAGGTTCAAGTTGTGCATCTTCAAGGCATTTTTAGCACAACACTTGGTACCTAGATTTGTGAAGTAAATAAAAAGAGCTGTTAATTGGTTTTTATTATTAAAACCAACCTACATTTGCTTCTAAAGCAGGTTTTTATAAGTAACTTTAAAAAAATCATTTGTGCTGCACATGAAATCCAAGTAAGCCAATTTCAGCACCTCCAACAAATTACTACAGATACAACAATCAGTTTGTTCTTATGACTATCCCAACAACTATACTTTCCATTATCTATGAATGTGTTCTTACTGGAGAAACTCCGACAAAATGCAGATGAAGAACTCAGAATATCAACTTAATTATGAAAACCCAAAAGTAGAGAAGAGCATCCACTACCCACAGAACTACATGTCATAATATACTATGCTAATGACTTGTTTCAGAAACCAAGAGAGCTTTGGTTCTTCACAACTTAGCTATCTCTGCTGTTGGAAAAAGGATCCAAACTGCAGTTTTTGGCCCCTCCCCCCACCAAAACAAACACACAACCCCCCAAAAAAGAAAAAAATACTCAAAAAAACCCCAAACTGTTACAGGATTATGAAGTACTTCCCTTCTGAATTCATCACCCTTACTGCGAGACACGTTGCAGGAGAAACTTGATGATGGCAGCAAAATGTGTTAGGCATGAAGTGCCTTCTTGTCTGACTAAAACTGCAGTAGAAGCACATACTCAAATTAATGAAAGCAAAAGTGGTTTCCAAGAATCAAGACTAAATTTCCTAAATTGAAGAGGGCTGTTACAGAAAATCCATTTCCATTTTCAGAGAAGTATCAAGTAAAAATATGCATTATCTTAGTATATTGTTCCTACATAAAAGAAACTGAGAGCAAAACCTCATATAGGAATTTTTGAGAGCGGCAAGCAACCGAGTAAACATACATGAACTGCGTATGTTACAAAGATCAAAAAACAATCCAAACTTCACTGACTACTATTTAACAGCTTGACATGTACTTTGATGTCCACAATATAAAAGCTATTCCAATTGTCTGCTCATCTTATCAGTCTTCAACCACATTAAAGCATTTGAGCTACTGAAGAGAAATTATATTCTATCACCATTCTATGCAGACCGATGAAAAAAAACCAAAAAGTGTCAGCTATTTTCATTGCAAGTACTGTACCAGTATTTAAACAACTACTGAAAAAAAACTGTTAGCAAATTATAGATCAGTAGCAGTACATACAAGCTTGCTCTTGTTAGGGAATTTACTCTGGAATCTACAATTGAAAATATTAAAACAAAACCATTTTTGAGGCTAAAATTATAATGATGTTTCAATGAAAAAACAACTGGAGCCACAGGAAGAGGAAGTTTGAAAAAGGAACTGCAATGGACAACGTATGACAGAGACACAAGCTATGAAATGACCAAAGAGAAACTGAAGTAGAGAGGACACTCAAGGTATTGAAAAGAAGCGAAAGCAAGGACTGGATTAAGCTGCATGCAACAAGTTCTCTCACCAGTAAAAAGGCAAAATGATGACAGAGACTGATCTACATCTCAAGACAGTAAACCAGGTATTAGGCTGCCAAATTACTAGATCAAAACCTCACACACTCATGCGATGCACAGCACCACAGCAATCTGGCTTCCCTGCACAAATCTTCTCAAAACACTTTGCAAGTGTAATTCTATCCCAAACCTATGCTGAACAGAGCATCAGTTGTCCCACCAATGCTGAAAAGCAGCATTGTTAAATGTTCTGACCAAGTCAACAGAAGTGTTATTATTTGCCTACACTTGATCTGGATCAAGTTTGTACTAATGGATGATCCTGCAGTGAGTAATGAACAAATCTGCTATTGGTAGAGGTGAAGCTGTGATCTAAGGTACAGGAAACTGCATAAAACTAGCTGTACACACGGCACTCCAAAGTAAAACAGCAACCAGAACACCCTACAGCCTCCTGAACAATCTTAATCCAGACATCAACAAAACAAGTTTTCAAAAAGTCCAATTACACGTAACATTCTTACTTTGTATTTTGTTCAAAGAAATCTCTTCCACCATTACTTCATAAAATATTTTTATCATTGAGCTAATTACTTTCCCACTGAAGACATTAAAACTCCGTCCTGGGTTCAGCAGTAGCAGTCATTTTTCTCCTTCTTAGTAACTGGTGCAGTGCTGTGGTTTTGACTTTCAGCCAGGGAACAGCACCAATAGCAGCGATGTGTTCAGCTGCTGCTCAGTAATGTCTGGTCTGACCAAGGACTTTCTGAGTCTCATGCTCTGCCAGGGAGGAGGGGAAGCGGGGAGGAAGCAGAGACAGGACACCTGACCCAAACTGACCAAAGAGGTATTCCATACCACAGCACGTCATGCCCAGCATATAGACCAGGGCAGCTATCCAGAAGAGTTAGATCACTGCTTGGGTAGGGCTGGGAATCAGTCGGTGGGTGGTGAGTGGTTGTGTTCTCTTCCCTTGTTACTTCCCTTATCGTTATTATTATCGATGGTAGCACCAGTGATCTGTGCTATACCTTAGCTATTGGACTGGTCTTATCTCAACCCGCAGGGGTTACATTCTTTTGATTCTCCTCCCCATCCCTCTGGGAGTGGGGGGAGGAAAGGGGAAGGGGGAGTGAGCAAATGGCTGTGTGGTTTCCGGGCTGCCTGCTGGGCTTAAGACCACAACAAACTCTCATCAACTTCCATGAGAACCAGTAGGCCAATGTCAGACACCTCAGAAACCAAAACACTTGCTTTAAATTTCATTACTGAATGTAAGTTTTCCAAAATTTACTTCAGCTCAAGAAGGTTTATAGTAAAATTCTCTATTTTCCAAACCTTCACTTTCCCAATTCCCAAGTGTCTTCAAGAAATAAAAGTTTAAGAACCCAATCTGTTATTTCACAGAACTATCTTGAAACCAAAGACTGCAAAAATTAGTCAGATATTTACAAAGTGTCTAGTCTCAAGGGCTTGTTCCTTTAGAAAAAAACACCTAAGAAGGTCACACAAGATTAAAGGATAAAGTTGGGCTAATTTGTACATATGAAGTCTTCTTACAAAAATAATGTAAGAAAGGCTTAAGATTTAACATTACTTTTGCCCTATCACAAAATATGCTAACGATTTGCCACATCCAGGTAGCAAACCCTTAAGCGCTTATGGCAGGTTTTAATCTTTAAAAGGGAATGAGACCCAAGCTCTCAAGAGCTTCAAAAATCTCTGGTTGCCTTTATAATATAAAGGAAGCCTTAAGTTAATGTAGCTTTATGTTCTGAGTTCAGCAGTAGCAGTTATTTTTCTCCTTCTTAGTAGCTGGTGCACTGCTGTGTTTTTGACTTTTGGCCTGGGTACAGCGCTGATAACATTGATGTTTTCAGTTACTGCTTAGTAATGTTTGGTCTGAACAAGGACTTTCTGAGTCCCATGTTCTGCGAGGGAGGAGGGGAAGCCGGGAGGAAGCAGAGACAGGACATCTGACCCAGACTAGCTGAAGAGGTATTCCATACCACAGCATGTCATGCCCAGGATGTAAAAAATACTAAGGGCAGGGACCCAAAACGGCTGGGGTTTGCTGCTGGGTCAGGCTTGGTATCAGGTGGTGAGCAGTTGTATTCTCTTCCCCTGCATTACTCTTGTCATTATTACTATTGGTGGTAGCAGCAGCAGTTTTGTGTTATACCTTAGTTACTGAACTGTTCTTATCTCAACCCGTTGGAGTTGCATTCTTTCAATTCTCCTACCCATCCCTCCAGGAGCTGGGGGAAGAAAGAGAGGGGAGTGAGTGAGCAAACTGCATGATTTACAGCTTAAACCACAACACTTTGCTATCCAAAAATCATTTGAACTTTAAGTCAAAGGAATGAAGCCTAGCAATACCACAGAAATTGGTCTAATTCCTCAGAGATGCAAATACCCTTTGCAAGTTCTATTTTGGTACTCTCTTCACTTATCCCACCCTCGAAGAAAATGGAAAGACCAAAAGGGCAGTAAAACCAGAAGTCAGGCCATGATAAACTTAAGAACAGATTTATCAAAAGTCCTCAAAACTCAAAAAAGAATTTTGTTCTATGCAGAAATAAGGTAATATTCTGTAACAGAATTAATTGTAACTCATCCCTGCAGGTAAACCACTGAGTTCTTTCCTTTTCAGAAACAGTAAAAGACACATGCTGTGATTTATGCGAGGATGCTAGCAGATAAACAACTCTTACAGACAATAAAAAACAGAGCAGTAATCAAACTTCTTACTTACATGGTCTAGATAACATTTTTCTATGTGTGCATCAACAAAAAATTTACTATTTTTATTAAATCATATATACCTTAAAACAAAGGCAAAACACTTGACTAATTAACTCAATTTTAATATCATGTATTTCACTGCTCTTAAACAGCTTGCTCTGAGAAAGTTTGAATTGTTGCAGTCTGTGATTTTAAAGCTATTTACTTGCCTGCAAAATCAGATTAGTCTTTTCATCTATGAAGTAAATCAGTAGCCAGCCATTACTCGGCCATCTGCGTTCAGCCCCTTAGCTTAGATGGCCAATTTAAATTTCAAGCAGCTGAAACTATTCAAGTAAAAATACCAAAGTGTGCTATTATTTCTAATTATCTTGTACCCTGCATTGCAGTTTCCTAAATTTGCAATAGCTTAAAAAAAAAAAAAAAAAAAAGTTGAGAGAAATATGTGACTCAGCCAATTTGACAGGAAGGTTTGATATTTTACATAATTCACACTTCCCACAATACATATTCATATCTGGTTTTAAAGCAGTAACAACTAAAATTTCTAGTACAATGAACCACTAAACATTTTTTTTAATCAACCCTCAAAACCAGATAAACACACTAACAGCTGCACAGTAACATGTCCTTCATACTCAATATTAAGGATAGAAGTGATTTCCTGGGAAAAAAAGATTCTTATTTACTATGAAAAGCAATATGCTACAGTTAAAGGCTATATGGTGATCAATGTTGATTTTTCTGTTCATTTTCTTAATGCTTAACTTCTATTTTAACCCATGAACAACAGGAGACAAAACAAGTCTGACTGGGAATAAACATATTATTACTGAAGGTTAGTTATTTAAAACAGTTACTGTATTTGACTATATATAAGAGCAGGTATGGCTAAACAATAAATATCTAATAGAATGGAAAAAAATATATAGCAATACAGACACATGAACCAGCTACTTGATGCTTACATCACTGAAGATGGGGACTCACCATTTTGGCCTAAATGGATATATTTAACAAAAAAAATATTAACACTGAAAAAATTATAACTTCCTTCACTGTACTTGCACAGCTACTGTAGAAAAGTATATCATCAAGAACAGTTCTTCTGGAAAGAAAATAACATAAACAATATGCCAACATGCTAAACTTCAAAGAAGGATTTGCTCTGGACAAATGTACATAGCAATCTTCAGTTCTCTGTAGGGATCATTTAAGTCATGCAGTAGAAAAACTGTAATTCAATGCTAGGGTGAAAAGTTTTCAAGGAATTGAAACATGAAACACGTTCAGAATAGTTAAGCATCAAAAAATCAAAAAACAAACAGTATAGCAGTCAATAAGTCAGTACTACAGAAGCATATTCATTTTACCCCTTTTTCCTGACAACTTTGAGGACAGATTCCTTGCTCCAGATTTAACTAAAAGCCTGATATGAAAGCATAACATCTAAACGTGGTTTTAGAATCCATTTCTCCATCTTCTTCCCCATTACCTAATCTATGATTATTTTATGTAATAGTATAATCAACTACTAATTCAGGAGCCCCCATTTTGCTATTCTAACAATGGAAGGAAGTAAGTGCATTTCACAGTTGCTTCTGGTCTGATCCAGATTCCATTATGACGGACACCACTCGGAAAAGCATTTTCAGAGTATTGAGTATGCCTCAGAGGTAGTGAGATTTTTATGTGTGTGTTTATCTTTCTCTCTCCAACAGCAAAAAAATCCCAGTAAATAATCCTCAAACCTTTCAAACACTGGAAAAAAAAAGAACACTGACAACAGATTTAGTCTCTCAACCCTCAGTGATCTCTACAGAATCGAAAGTCTCATGCTCAAGATAAGACCATTTCAGTTTTTAACTGCATGTGTTTACAAAACCATATGCAAGTTCCTTTACAAAACCCACACCACCGAGCCAGCACAGAGCAAAAATATTCTCCTTACATAAATGCACTTAATATGCATTTCTACTCTTTAGTTTACTGTTCCTTGTGTGTCACAGCTTATTCTTGAATGCAACAGATATATGAGAAACTAAGTTCTCCTGCTCTGCTGAAGGTAACATTTCTGCTATAGATACACACAGCCAAATAAGCCAACCTACCATGAAGATTTGAAATCTAAAGAGCAAAATAGTAATCTGTGACAGAGGATTCTACTGAAAGCATCATAAACTACTGTACTAAAAGGCTCAAATCTTGACAAATACTTTTAGTGCTATTTTTCTTCTGTTCTAGCATCGATTTTAAAAATTGCCACTTTCAAGCTAAGCTAGTTTGTTTAAACATTGGCCACTATTTTTATTAGAAATTAAAATATTCAACACTGTATGTTTACAATGAGAAATTGCCAAAAAAAGAGAAAGAATTTCACAGATCTATTTTTAACACTGAGAAATGCCAAGTGAGTTACATAGGAAATCTTATCCTTTTCATGATACATAAGAAATTAAAGTATCATTTTTCTGAAGCTCCTAAACTTGACTCAAGATAAGCTATTGTGAAGAAAAGCTGAAGAAATTGACAGGGATCACAGCAAAGATATACCCTATCAAGTCCTTTGAAAAATAAAATCATATTTGTTTAGCTTTCCTGGATAAACTCTGTACATCAACAGCAAATCTGAAACATCAAATCAATTTCTTTACCAAACATCAAAATATTCACCTCAAGTACTGATCCTCAAGAACCAATACTTGTTTGTCACATAGACTGGAAATTTGACACAAACGTGTTAAGATTACAACTTGACCTTAACAAACTTAGCAATTGCTTGAATCTAAACACATTAACTCCATAATCTTCAGCTTAAAAATGCATTACTTTTTCTTCCCTCTCTACTTTCGGGTAGTATTCTTTCTCTTTTCCATATGAAGTTATATCTCAGTTTTGCCATTGGACTTGACAATCTGAAAGTCAATTAATGCTGACAGTCATCAAGCTTGTGGACTCCTGTTGCCTGCGGAATAGGCAAATTAATCAAGCTGTTAAAGAAATAAGAAAAAAAGGCAAAAGAGACTTCCTGAAGCCCAATTACTTGACTTTCAAGATGGAGGTGAAGGTCTAAAGGCAATAAGTTGCAAGCAACTTTCTAGCTCAGTAGAATAAAGGATCAGTAATGCCACACAACCTGCTTTATAACATAACTCTTACTGATGATTCAAATAGAGATCGTGACCACTTAAGCACAAACACTTTACTGAAAACATAAGAAAGTTACAAACTGCCTACCCCCCACAAGAAAAAAAATCTACTAACATAACAACAGCAGAGGGAAAGAAATATTACAAGGATTGTCAAATATTACTTCCCATAAAATATTTTGTTACTGCATATTTCAGCACTGACTGTAGAATACTTCTACTTTAGCTTTGAAAACTTGGAACATAACAACAGCTGATGACCGTCCAACAGAACACATGGTTTCCAAACAAGCTCTTGCTTCATGCAGCCTCAGCAAACATCTCAGCTTCAGCATGACATGGACTATTTTTATTCTGCATATTAAAACTGTATTTTAAATTTGTATCGCAAATTTCTGGTATGAAGGGGGGAAAAAACATTCACTGATCACTAGTGATCACAGACCAAGAAACATTAATTGCTGAAAAAAATCATTTACTCCAGTTGCAAGTTCAATGGATTCAAGTTAAATGGATTGTAGAAAAGTGAAAAGGGAAGGTTTCTAACCTGCAGGGAATGAGAAACTTCAAGTCATGGCAGCAGGTGACTGAAACACTTCATAAAAAGTTTCATAACATGTTTTGCAACTAATTCCAACAAACTGCTGCTGTTGGCAACAGTACGTAAACCCATTACTTTACAGTCAGCTCAGGTATCACTGCTGCTGTGACTGCAGTGCAGACAGAAGTCGAGACAATGGAAAAGATATGCAACCCAACACATTAGAGCTGTGACAAACTACTTCCTTTTATGTTTTTGTTTGAATTGTCGCTACCTATAGTGTCCTTGCAATACACCCAGGTAAAAAGAGAATTCTATGCTTCCACAGTTTAGGTTTTTACTAAGTTTTAGAAGTGCCCTGGCTGCTTGCTGGGAGGTAGCCAGGGTATCAAGTGCAACTGCTTCTGTATTGCAGGTAGCTTTCCACTTAGAAATGCCTTAATCAAGTGTGTTTAATCAATACATGCTAGCTAGTCCAAGTACAGGCAAATGATCTATGTGGAAATATTCTCTGTCCAGCAACGCTGGTGTTGCCTGGCCCCTTAAAGATAGCAAGAAAAAAATGATTTTTTTCCCCACTTAAAATGTAAAGAAAGGACTGCTGTCTTACAGAATTAGAGGTTAACCTGGCCTATTTCCTCCAAAATGTCTTTTAATTTCAGCCTCTATCACTCTAATTTTTAATTCCCTCTCTCTCCCCTACGTGTAGGAGAAAATCCTACCCCCCACTGACAAAAGAGATGGCAGGAGATAGCAATTGCTAATCAACTAGCAAGACAAGCTCTTCATTATAAAGCAAGAATTTAAGAGACTCTGAACAAGGACAGAAGTACCCCCATTTTCCCTTGGTGACAGTAAGGATAAAAATAAATTTTGGACTCCCCAAGAGTTCGAACTACATTCCCAGAATGATGCTTCTGCTGTCACATACCTCACATGCTGAAAATCTGGATAAGAAAGCATAAATGCTTGTACTTTTATTCAGAACATGTTTTCCAGACTCATACCAATTAGTTCCTTCCCTTCTGTTTCCTATCACTTGAATAAAAACATTGGGAAAGATCCAAATAATGACATTTTGATAGCAAAAAAGCAAAGGCATTCAAACATTTCTGATGCGACTCCAAAACAAACCAAACATGGAGGTACTTCTTTTCTAAATGCCTGGCTCCCCATGACATGCTTCATGAAGTCTAACCAGCTCCTTAACAAAGATCATACATTTCCCACACACAACATGAATTCTGTAGGTACAGATCAACTATATTCCCAAGAATCAGTCTGCAACTGGAATAAGCCTAAAGAACTTCAAAGTGTTTTCAGAAAAAAAACAACAAAACACAACACCCAAAACCAAACAACGAACCACAAACAAATGAAACATCTGAACATGCAAACATAACTATATGCATCTTACATGCACACACATATAAGAGATCTTAAGAGACATGTAGAGAACACGAATCATGCATATACATTTATGTTGCACCTGACAAAGCGAAGCCTGAAGAGCACCTGCTCCCTTCAACAGAGAACAAACTACCATATTTGCACATGCAACTTCTGAGCTGAAGCAACCAAGTATACAACTACCTGACAACCTGTCAGAAAAAGCTCTAAAGTCTGAATTCAGAAGATTTTAAAGTAGCACGAAATTTACTATTTGTCCCATATTAGACATCAGAGAGGAAAAAAATTCAAAGTTCATATGCTGAATGTCACACACTCAGAGTAGGGGTGCCCTAGGGATGAGACTGACCTCTACAGGAGAGCTGTCCTTTTTCCCACGTCCACATTTCACGCTCAGTAATCAGTCTAATAAAATAATAAATACTAAATCCATAATAAAAACTATCATCCTATTAAAGCATCTCCTATTTACAGATTTATTAACATTGATTTGGTTTTCAAATATATATTTATCATTTAATTGGTATGTGTCCTGGGTTCAGCAGTAGCAGTAATTTTTCTCCTTCTTAGTAGCTGGTGCCTTTCTGTGTTTTTGACTTTCAGCCTGAGAACAGTGCTGATAACACTGATGTTTTTAGTTACTGCTCAAATGTTTTGTCTGACCAAGGACTTTCTGAGTCTCATGCTCTGCCAGGGAGGAGCGGAAGCAGGGATAGGACACCTGACCCAAACTGACCAAAGAGGTATTCCATACCACAGCACATCATGCCCACTATATAAACTGGGGGCAGGGACCTGGAAGGGTGAGATCACTGCTGGGTCGGGCTGGGTATCTGATGGCAGGTGGTGTGCGGTTGTATTCTCTTCCCTTGTTATTTCCCTTCTCATTATTATTGGTGGCAGCAGCAGTGCTTTGTGTTATACGTCAGTTACTGGACTGTTCATACCTCAACCCATGGGAGTCACATTCTTTCAGTTCTCCTCCCCATCCCTCTGAGAGTGGGTGGGAGGAAGAGGGGGAGTGAGCGAGTGGCTGCGTGGTTCTGGGTTACAGCCGGGCTTAAACCACAACAGCTGTCCCAAGAGCTGGCTGTCCCCAGTTCCCAGTATAACGAAAGACAAAAACCCCACCCCAAACCCCACCAGCAGTCTCCTTAACAGCAAGGGAAAGAGCATGATTTTTCTCATGCTTACATGCAAGTGAAATAATACAAAGCTTTCAGTTATGTGCTGATAGCATACAAATCTTCCAGTAGTTCTTCTCCAAGCCTGCTGGAGGCAGGAAGCCTGCTAGGGAAAGTGTAGGGTCAGCAGGTGACTGAATGTAGAGAGAAGGGGGTGAGAAGATGGCCTGAAGCAGGAAAGCAAGTTCTTGCCATGTGTTCTCTGCCCCATCAGAAGCTTTATTTGTTATATATATTTCTTTTATTTTTAAAAGGAGAGGGAGCTGGGGAGGGGCTACCTGGAAGTGCAGAGCTTGGAGGATGCATTTCAGAGCAGATCCATGAAGTGAACAGTAAATCAGCATCAGGACCAGATGGTGTTCACTCAGAATTTCTCAACGAGTGTTAAGTGTGAAATCCTCTTTCCAAGTGTGGTGTGTAACCTATCACTTCAGCTGGCTAATCAGACGAAGGAAGCAAAATCAGACTCAAGAGATTCGATCAATGTGACATGAGGTTTTTAAGAAGACTTTTGGGGGAAATCTGGGAGGCTGTGGCTGAGTTCATCTGATGGCTGGACCAGTTAAATTGACAACAATGTAATAAAAAGTAGTGGGTTTAGATGTTTGGGAAATGCTGTATGTTCAATCTAGGTGCATATATTTTGTGGGGAAAGAGCCATGTTTTACTGTTGAAAACCTTCTGAAGTTTTGAAGGATGGAAGGTTGAGAACAGTTGGGGCTGTTCAGCCTGGAGAGGAGAAGCTGCCTCAAGACCTCAGAGCAGCTCCCAGAGGCTGAATGGGGCTACAAGGATGCTGGAGAGGGACTCTTCATCGGGACTATAGCGATAGGACAAAGGGTGATGGGTTCAAACTGAAACAGGGGAAGTTCAAGTTAGATCTAAGGAAGATCTTCCCTGTGAGAGTGCCCAGAGAAGCTGTGGCTGCCCCGTGTCTGGCAGTGTTCAACTCCCAGGGCAGGGGATTGGAAACTTGGATGATCTTAAGGTCCTTTCCAACCCAAACCAGTCTGGGATTCTATGTTGAGGGCTCTCCCATTCCCACAACTCTTCTGCCAGTCTCTCACTAAGAGTCTCAAGCTGCAGTGCTGTGGAGTCAGAGGAAATGACAGGCAGGGACACCTTCCATTAGAGCAGGTTGCTTCAAGCCCTGTCCCAACTTGGCCTTGTCTCTGAACTGGTGGGACTTGCGTGGGCATAAATGATTGAAGATGCGATGTGCAGGTCTTTGGAAAATGCAAGATTGTAAAAAAGCAGATTAAATGTTAGGGAAGGAATAAGCACCTAAACAGAGATATCTTTGTGGCACTAAATCTGTCGTAGCCCAGTATCTTAAATTCCAAGAGCCATTCTTACTCCCTCCCTTCTTAAGTGTAGCAAATCTCTAAGGTGTAGTGAAGCCAAAGAAGGTGTAGGATGTAGCAAGGATGATCAAAGACAAGTGGAATGTCAAAACTTCTTTTCTGTGAAATCATGAGTGCTATGGGGAAAGCAAATAGGAAAGGAATGCTTGTCTCAGATGTCAAGAACCAAGAGGCAGCATGTGGTTGATTGATTCAAAGACGTGGAAAATGGTACATTTTCTCAGGGAGCATCACGTGGAACTTGCTGCTGTGAGCATTAGGGCTGCTGGAGGCGTACCTGGATCCATAGAGCAACCAGGGCAAGGTTTTAGAGGTAGAGTCTAACCAGGGCTAGTAGCACGAAGTTACCTCCTCTTTCTCAGGAAATCCTTCATGCAGGGATTGTTTGATGCTAGGAGGCTGGCTGGAGCTGTGTTGCTTTTATGCTTTTCTCCTGTTCTCTCCTTGATACTTGTAATTGGCTGCTGTGTGGTGCTTTGAAACCTTCGTGTTCTTGTGTTCCTTGAGGTGTCCTAATGATGAGCAACCTTTGTTCAGCAGTTCTTGGGGTACAGTGACACTAAAAGGAGCATGAGCAGCAGCTCAGGGAGGGGATCCTGCCCTCTGCTGTGCCCTGGGGAGACCCCCCCTGCAGTCCTGATCCAGCTCTGGGGAACAGCACAGAGGGACGTGGAGCTGCTGGAGCGAGGGCAGAGGAGGCCATGGAGATGCTG
>JANRGW010005827.1:0-15405 GCA_024733675.1 Psilopsiagon aymara
CTCAGAAAGTCCTTGGCCAGACCAAAATGTACTAAGCAGTAACTAAAACATTGGTGTTATCAACACTGTTCACAAGACAAAAGTCCAAAGAGAAAAAAAAAACAACACAGCTCCACACCAGCTACCAAGAAGGAGAAAAACGACTGCTACTTCCGAACCCAGGACACCTGTATTTCAGCACAAGTTTTATATGTACTCGTACGCGTTAGTGCACCCCTTGCAAGACATCTGTCAGGCAAGTCTTGAGGCTTTCTTCTTTTCAGACACAAGATAAAAGTCTGATGTTTATAACATATTTTACACATATTTAGGATACAGTAGGGAAGAAAACACACTTCAGAGGTCCACAGCCCTGCCAAAGCTGTTGGTAAAGGTAAGCCTTTGGAGAGCATCTTAATTTCCCAACTGCTCAGACTGTAGATCTTGCCAGAGCACATGAAAATTTATTTCTTTCTCACATGCTCAGACCTCCTTCCCATGCAGTCAGGAGAGGAACAAGAAGAGGAAGAAGAGAGCAGATTATTAAACTAAGCATCCAGGCACAGCTAAAGCACATTTTTCTCTACAGCTTCCTGAGGTGTCGAAGTGGAAAGGGAGGTGCTGAGCTCTTCTCCCTGGTATCCAGGGATAGAATGCATGGGAATAGTTCAAATCTGCATGAAGGGAGGTTTAGACTGGACCTTAGGAAGCATTTCTTTACTGGGAGGATGGTCAAACGGGAACAGAGACAGTTGATGTCCCAGGCCTGTCAGTGTTTAAGAAACTTTTAGACAATACCCTTAATAACATGCTTTAACTTTTCATCAGCCCAGAATTGGTCAAACGGCTTATATTTGCATATATTAGCATACCAAACTATATTAGTATATATTACCTTAGCAAGCTAGATGGACCACTTGGGTCAACTCAGGAAGGTAACTCATGTTTCCAAGATAATTGGCATTGTTTTGAAAAACTAAAATTCTTCATGCTGGCTTCCTACATCAGCTTGCTGAAATGTCTTCTTTCAGTTCACAGACGTTAAAACATCACAAAATGTCTTTTTAGTGGGAAGGAGGCAGTTAGTATCATCTTGCATGGCAAGACTGTAAAGAACACTTGGTTCAGTCTAAAAGAGTATCTCCCATAGATCAACTAAAGACATCAGAAGCTACATGGACAAGTTTATGAAACCTGAATACTAGAGATACTTTAGGCACTAATATAAGCAAAGCTAAAACATCAAAGAGTAACTCCAAACATTAACATTCAGTTGTACAATCTGTTCAGCCTCCAGCACATTTTCAGTTATGATTTTGGTTTGCTCTTTTTGGCAGTTTTCCAGACAATGTCTGGGTAAGTCTGGGGGCTAGATCAAGAGCTGATTCCATGTAAAAACACATTCTGGCATGGCAATGGAGAGGAAGTACACTTTATTTTTATAAGTACAGCTTATAGAGAGGCTGTGGGGGAAGAGAGCTTAATTGTATAAATAGAGTTTATTTATTCTATGCTGCCTCAGAACCAAAGAAAAGGTCTTGCAGTAGAGACATCGCCACAATTCTGCCTTTGCTTCTTTTGGATTCTCAGGAGTATTGTGCTAACAGATCTATAAAAGAAGAAAGGATCCAACAGATTGCTCAGAACAGCTTTCTCTCAGGCAAATCTTTCTTACACCTCCAGGGAACATCTCTAAAGATGCTTGACATTATTCATAAAATGTTCTGAAGGATAATTGGGTTTCCTGAATATTTGTTTAGCATTTCCAAAATTTTGTTGGTTTTTTTTTTTTTTTTTTTTTTTTTCCTTCAGGTAGTTCATTATTTATAACCTTGATAATATGCAAAGTTTTTGGGAGACTTGTGAACTATTTTGAAGAAGCACCTCAGTGGGCAATTAAGTTCTTTCTTCTCTGCTGCATCTGTGCAGAGTAAATATACCTTTGTGGATCTGCACTGAGAGGACATGGAAGATGGGTCTACAGGACAATATAGGCTATGTATTTTGTCCACCTACTCAATTCTCTTCTGTCTAAAAGGAAAACAACAGGCCAAGATCTTGCAGTGTTTCACACATGGTGGCAATATAAGTATGATTTTGTGAGTAAAGACAGAGAAAATGCTGTAACTTTTTAATACTGTAAAGGATTTTTTCATTTTACTTATTTCCTGGTCAAATCCATTCTGTATTTGCTGAACCCCCCAGGTATATAGCAAAGATCTGAATTTCTGCATTTATAAAGCCAATAGTCTAAGTATTTTTTTTTTCCCCTCTCCACCTTTATTGTACCTCTAAAAGCCTTTGCATTTTGCAGGACTTTGCAGGAAATGTATAACTTCAAATTGAATTCTCAAATAAGGAGCCTCTTAAGATGACAAAATGGATAAAAATATGGCCACCAAAATTTGATCCATAACAATATCTTTAAACTCCTTGTGGGAAGCACTCAGTGCAAATAAAAGTAGTAAAATCAAGTTAGAAACAGAGACAGCATTTTCTGACATGTTAAATGGGTTTCTGTGAGATCCCTAGAAAGCAAATTGCTAACTCAGTTCTGAATACTTGGTGATTTGAATTGCCAATTCACTCTGAAAATTCAGAGACATAAATTTGAAAGAGTAATTTCATGTACACTCAACACTCCACAGAAAAGTCATGTTTTTCAGTACACACAAGAACACAGCAGCCATTATTAAGAAAAGACAGATTATGTCCATGCTGTAGAAAAATGCACTACATGTTCAAAACCTGTACATATTTAGGCTACGGTTCAAAAGTTACCTACAAAGGATTAAAACAATTTTCTGTAACAACATTTTTAGACAATATCACAATGCTATATGTTAGCTTGGTTTTTTTTTTCTATTCATATAAGTGAAATAATTTATTTGGAAAAAACCCAAAACCAACACCAAAACCAAACCAAAACCAAAACCAAACCAAAACCAAACCAAAACCCAAAACAAACCCACAAACGAATAATTCTGTGCAAGACAAAGAAAATAAAAACGTACCAAAAATGTACTAAAATTAATACCTGTCTGTCATGGGTTCAGCAGTAGCAGTCAAAAACACAGCACTGCACCAGCTACCGAGAAGGAGAAGAATGACTGCTACTGCTGAACCCATGACACTGTCCTTTGTTAAGTAATCACTGTGCTACACATAAACATTGCTGCAGAGAGAAAATAATATAGATGTGTAAGTGTTCAAAATCCAAGTTCACATTTTAGGATTTTTTCTTTAGATTTTAATCCACTGTAAATCGCCTAAAACTTCTATAAATGTGACTGAACTCTTAATTAAGTCACCTATACTTTCTTTGACTCTTGTATAAATAATTGAACCTAGTATAAAGAAAGTGAGGCTATCCACATATAATTTATTCATTTTGTGTAAGGAAGCGAAATAAATAAAAAATAAAGGCAGACTTGTTCATGCAATGTGAATACTGAGCATGGTAGAAAGTGAAATTACTTTGTTTTTACCTTAACAATATCTCCCTCATGCAGCTGAAAGCTCCTGGCTCTAAGATGGATCCCTTTTCCAGCCTCTGTTTCGATTTTATAGATACATTCATGGTTGTTGTCATAATTAGATGGGAAATTAGGAGACAGCAATGTTCCTTCATTTCCAGAGACAGTTGCTCCACATTCAGCTAAAGAAACAGACACATTTTTAAAAAAGAAGTGAATTATCCATTTCAAGACAATATGGATTATTTGCAATAATATTTAGACTCCATAAGATCTCTAACAGGCTATATAGCAAACGTATATTTCTACTGGATTTCATCTACCAGACCAACTCCCAGAAACCCTACTAAAGTTGCTATCTCCTGTATTCGATAGGGTACGTTTATTAGGGCTCATTGGTGCTTTTACATAATTTCCTTTACCTCGAAGTTATTCCCTGGTCCTCCTGATTAACCTATAGTGCAAGTAAGCCAGATTCCATAAAAATTTGATACTTTGTTGAAATATACTTATTGTGGAAACATTTCAAGTAAATGTAATGGTGATTTCACTTCCCTATTCAGCCTTATAAACAAGTATTAGAAAATGTTGAGACAAAAGAATCTCGCAGTAATTCAAGACCAGTCAAACATGTTTTTCTCCACCAGGAATAAAACAAAATGAAAAAAAAAAACCAACCAGCCAACCGAACAAAAAACCCAAACCAACATTTATTGACATCAGTCAGGGCCAAGAAGACAGCTCCTTTCTTTTCTGGATAAAGAGTAGATGAGTCTTTTTCACAGCCATCAAGAACTTACACTTTCAGTAGGAATTTTTGTCATTTCTGCTCAGCAAAGAAGAGAATAGTGTGTAGAAAGAGTGGTAGTTTCCAGCCCATGGGCTCAAGTTTGAGTTCTGAATAAAGACTAATAAAATTATTCCAAATATGCAATATAAATTTCAGCACTTAAAACATCCAAAAAGATAGAAAGTAATATTGGTGCACTGTTCGAACAAATATTCAAAATGCTCAAAAATGGCCTGAAATCACCTTATAAAACCCTACAGTAACATACTATATTAATCTACTTCCTTTTAAGGTGGATGAGATTGATATTTGTATCTCCTTGTTCACTCTGAAGATAAAATATATTGTGTTAAATACAGATTTTGACCTAAACAGTATTCAGACCTCATTCAGAATATGGTAAACACCTGTTATAACAGTTAAAACAATGTTAAATTAATATATAATTGTAAATCAAAACATATATTTTATCAAAGATTTGACAGGTTTGAAAAAAATCTATTTTTTTTCTGTAAATGCTATTGGAAGTGTGTTTACAATGTTACATAACACTGAGTATAGTCCAAAAATTATTTATGCAAAGAATTATTCTGAAAGCATACTGTAACTATAGACCAGAAAAAGATATGAGAAAGTAATTAATTTCAACATATTCAGGGAGCAATATATATTTCACATTTACAAATCAATAATCATAATATTTTGTATTTACATTTCCAAAGCTTTCACAAACACCATCAAATTTTTGTGTTTCTTGCTTTTGGAAAGTCTAAAATCAGTGATTTTTTCTGCAATTTAGACTTCCACCCTATAATAAATCTGAAGAAAAAAAAAGGAGGAAGAAAGAGAAGGAAGCAGGGAGAGATGGAGGGGAAGGGAAAAGGAGAGAGGGAAAGATGAAAGCGGGAAGACGGGGACAGGGGGATAAGATAGTCACAGTCTTACTCAGGGCCTTATTTCTACTTTACACTGTGGATCTCCTTAGTCCAAGTGAAGAAGGAAATCACCAATAAGCTAGCTCAGAATCTCTGATTCAGCACATAAGTTTGAATTCATTTGCTATTTTAAACAGAGCTTTACATTCTCCCCTTTCATAGCTTACTTAGGCCCTGAGCTGCACTGCGTTTAACAGGCAGAAGAGTGCTGGGGAATAACAACCCTTCCACCAAACTTCAGATAGCTGATCTCTTCCTTTGTAGGGGAGTATGGAATACACCAGTTATTTCTAACACATTTAAAGTCATTTTAAATTTTCTAAATGTTTCAATGAACAGTAGCAGACAGATGAACTATTTTTTTAGTTTGATACTTCTTTAGTAAAGGATTGTTCATATGCAGCTATTTTTTTCTTTGATTTTTAGAAAGAAGGTGGAAATAATTAAATTTATATAATACAATCCAAACAATATCAATATTAATTCCAGACACGCTTAGACCCATAGATATATCTTCTTATCTTTATGACACCAGAACCCTACACAAGCATTGTGAAGCATTTGCTCAAGTAAAGATCCATGCAAAAATATCTATGTTCCCTTTGGCTGCATTGGTATCTTAGTATCTACCTCCCTTAAAGAAATAGAAAATACAGAAGTAAAATGCTGGAGAAGAAAATAAGGAAATATTATGGATTAATTCTACATTTTGTTTCAGTGACTGATTATAAACCACTAAGACATATGCAGTAATAAAAGAAGTGTACAATGAACTTTCACCAATATAGACCTGGCCAAATTTCCTGCTCTGGTAAGTCTATATTCCAAAGTTCAAAACCATGGCAATTTGGCTACAATATTACTACTCTTTAAATTACAGCACATTCTCCAAAAAACAGACATGCTCTCTCCTATAAGCAATTATTCACTGGAATTCAATTACTTCAAAAAATTCTTTGACCTCAAGTTGGCACTCATATACCTCCAACCCATGCTCATATGCTCCAAGCCATGCACACTCTTTTACCAGCACATACTACCTCCTCTCAAACACCTGACAGCTATGCAGTTTCATCAGGCCTTGTCATTCCCTTTGTTCCCAGGACAAAGGGCTGCTCAAGTCCTCTGACCAGTCAAGATTCTTAGCTCATCTCATGTCAGTCAGCAAATCACTGACAGCCCCCAGAAAGAGGTTTCCAAAGGAAAGCAAGCCCTTTGTCAACTTCCCTCCCTCAACAGGAAGATTATACAAAACATGTCACAGTTCAGGTTAAGGTTTTCTTGTAGATCTCTCCTTGGAGACCAGGTGTCCTAGCACCTGAAATCTTTCATCTGTGATCAGTGCCCAGATATACAAAGAATTTCAACTTCACCCTAAAGACTTCAACTTATTTTTTTTCTAACCACTCCTGCACAAGCTCCCCACACACAGTGAGGAACTAGAAATTCAAAAGAGCAGTCATGAACGGCAATACTGAGTCTGGTCTCACCAGCAGGAAAAGCTTAAGCAAAGACATCTCTCCCCTTCAAGGCCCTAATCTTTTACTCAGCAATATAGGAAATGTCATGTGGTTTTTTTCTTGAAAAATATCTACAGCAGCTGATATTGTTACTGCTTTCTTGTGCAGTAATTAACATATGCAGCCAGAATGTGTAACACCTAAATTCAATTCACTTTGCCTCTGGGGATTTCAACATGAATCTCCTGTGACTTCTGCTGCACATAAAGGGATTAGAAAATCAGTCACAAAGTGACCAAATATTAGCTAACCTCTTTAGCATAATGGGCTGGGCATTAAACAAGGAGTACTTCCTCAAGGAAGTTCGCACATTAAAGTGTTGGGAAATAGAATTCCAAAATAACCCCCAAATCATCATTCACTGTTACCATGTGAATTACTGTTACCAAGCACAAGACTGGAAAAATATATTCATGTTCACTTCCACTTTTAAGCCTCCAGTTAATCTTTAATTCTTTATGTAAAATGAAACAAAAGCTGTTAGCCACACTGGCAAGATCATTCTGCAAGATTATATCTGCATCATAAATAATTTTAAATTATTTTACAGAAACAAAGGAACTGAGCCCATATCTTAAATTTTGATGAAAGTTTTGACTGATCAAGTTTTGTGTTAAGAAGTTATATGGCTCATCTGCCTACGGTAACTGAAAAATAAATACCTGCCAATCACTCTTGAAAGGTCGTGCAACATTCCTCATCTAGCACATGTGCTGTAACAGTAATTACTCATTTTAGTACCTCAGGTTAAGCAGACAGATCTTATCATATGATACTGAAAAAGCTCTTTAGTTCTTGGCGACAGTGGACTGTCTTTGACTCTTTCATGACACTGCTGTACTTCAAAGCTTTCCAGATTCCGAGTTCAAGAGACCTGCCCTCATCCTGGGAGAATTATCTGCCTCCCCAGCCCAGAGAGATGAAAGATAAAACATTTCTCATGCCCCCTATACCAGAAAAAAAAAATCTGCTTGTATTCTCATTTATTAAATACAATTCATATGCACCCTTCCTCTGTTAAAAATCAGTTACATCACTAAGACTTCAAATTGTGCAAACATTGACAGCTACAGAATTTGCCAAGCAAAATAATCTTTACTGACCTTAAAGTAATTACAGTTGAAATTCCGTTTCCATAGTTTGATGTACAACCTTGCCTTGGAAAAATCAGTGTGAATTTAAATTAACAAGCATATTACAAAATAACCACTGAACATGTTCCATGTTAACACTATTTTCAGGACTATCTCCTCAAGATACAGCCTTTAAAGAAAAGGGATATATTTCATAATGTTCTTTGTCAGATTACGGGATGTGCTTAGACTATAGTATTAATGTAGGCACAATTTAAGAACTTAAAATCTGCTTATGACATAATAGCTAAAATTGTTTTAAAAAGATGTAGCACCAAAATTTGTATTATGATGTAATACAGATCCCTTCTTTATTTTGATTTCCTATCTTTCCTTTTTTTCTGTAGTAGCCTGATTTTTCAAGATACAAAAGAAATTAATTCAATTACCAGTTTTTCTATTATCAATATGGTCACTGGCACATAAATCCACTTTTTAAATTAAATGTAAAAGATACAGTTGTCATTTTATCATAAAATTATCTCAATTTGCTCAGGCATTTTAGATATATTTTTGGGGCAAAACACAAAATACAGATAATCCAAGCAATTTTTCAACAGAGAATATACATGAAAGTCTGGCTTGAGTGAAAATAGACAAGTAAATAAAGAAAACTAGGAGCAAAATCCATTTTATAAAAGCAAAAGTCTGATCATTCATTAGATGTCATAAGAAATGCCAAAAAGCTTCTATTTGCAAGGACAGGAGAGACTTTCCTCTAGGAAGGGCATAGGCGTATTAATGCAACTTGTACACAATCATTCTGAGTCTTACAGAGAAAAAAAACTAAGCACACTCTTGCTGAAACAACATGAAATAGTACCTACTGTGTTCTGAAAAGATGCATAAAATTAGGAGGATATTGTCATATTAAAAGGATATTATTGAAATTGGACTATAAATAAAAGTGAAGATAATTTAAATAGTAAAGTTTATTGAGACTGTAAAAGAATTAGATTCTAAACAGTGCAATAGCACTAAACACATGTCATAAACATCCTGGCTAATCTAATTCCCTAATTTGTAGAATTATAAAACAATGATTCAAACATGAAAAGAAACCCAGGTATGCATTTTTATTTCCATTATAAACCATTATATTTTAAGTATCTGTAGTTTAAAAACAGGGGATAACTCTATGCTGTCCTCAATAAATAGCCATGCATCTTTAGGTAAGAATGAAGAGCAAGGGATAATGACCTTCATTACTTCATTAAGAATATACCCCTTTTTATGCAACAAAACTGTGTTGTAACTGAATTGTAATGTACACTAATGTAGCTAATTTAAATGAAGATGTTCTCAAAGCGCTATAGATTTTGTGCTTTTGTTTCTAAACGAAGAATAAATTATCTAATCTAAGCTCTCTAACTCTTTCTACACAGTTTGGCTGTTAGGGCTTAAAAAAGTTGCTATTATCACATCTAAATGGCTTGTTGAATAGCTTAAACTAGCACACATTGAACAAATTTGCTTTTTTAAATGTCAGCTGCTTATATGGTTTCAATTCAGATTCTTCATTTCTCAAATCTGCCAAGCTATGGAAGTCTGCCAAACTACTGCATCCAGAAGACACGGTCTCTTAAACTCATCTTCTTCTAAAAGAAAAGAATCTATATGGTACTGGTTCTATGTTTCAAAAGGTAAAAAACACATAAAAGCAGATGAATCAAATTCTCTATTGCAACTTTTGAATCTTTTGGGCTTTTAATTTTTATTTATTTATTCTAAAATTAAAGGTATCCAACTTAGAATTCAAAAGTATACACTTAATGAGTGTATGTCACCTATGTCCACTTGTAAAAGGTTTTAGAGGAGGAACTATATGCTTGATTTCCACTACAGTTTCTTAGTGTCTGTTATAACCTTGCTGCAGATGTAGCAGAATGGAAAAAGTTACCTTATCAAAGTGCTCGCTTATGCCCTTGCAGTGAGAGCAATCTGTCTGGAACAGCTACTTGACCCCATTTCTTTGCTTTTTTTGCTTAATAAAGTCACATAAATTCTATTTACATAAGTTATTTTTTTCTTCTTTTATTGTCTCACTTGAAATTGGATGAAAGGAAACTACAGAGGGTGGATCATCAAACACTTCCTGAATTTGAACACAAACTCTATAAAACAAACAAAACCCAGGGATTCTTGAAATGCTTTGAAATACAGTTCATGTAGAATGTAATGATAGCTTTGTTTAATGGAAAAGTCTGCTTTATTATTTTTCTTCCATACATCTTGCTAAAAGGTTTGACAGGATTCTAAGCAGATCTCCAATAGAGAGATCAAATAAAAGCAGTACAATTGTCAGTTTAAAGGCTTTTCTTGCACAAGCACTCTGCTGAGTGCAGAGCAATTTTTGCATTTACAAAGTTGTGCAGCAGTTCATAATATAGAACGATCTGAGCTCAGAGAGACGATAATTCTTTATGTTCCTGCTGGACAATATTGTGGCTCTGTGAGGTGGTCATGCAATGTTAAAACAAGAGTAAAGGGGATCATGGATAAAGCCGAACTAAGCATCCTATGCTCTGCCTTCACATAATAGACAAAAAAGAAGAGTTTCTCCACAGACATTGACTGAGAGGTCTCTAAAAGCTGAGCATCTGACTTCTGCAGGGCAGACATAATAGATGGCTGGACTCAAGCACAGCTTCATGTAAAGTGTCAAATGCAGTGCAAGGAGATGAAGCTTCCTTTTAATGGGAATTCTATATCAAGCAGAGGTGCACACAGTGTTTCCATAGCACCTCTGTAACGCAGCACCTTAATCTTTGTAATGTTAGTCCTTCAGCTCAAATTCTGCAGCCTGTCACTTGTGAGCCTGTAAGCTTTCACCTACACACTGGCGGGCTCCCTTCACTTTGGTACAAGAGCTCTTGCTCTCACCTGGCACTGCTGAATTCAGAGACACTGTTAATGCAACTGTTTTCTAAATCATACTTTTCTCACCCCACTCCTCACTCTTTTCCCTTGTAGCTTTTAGTCTATAACTCTACTCTGAGATCAACACCACGCCAAAGCTGTTGGCTTTCAGCCTGAAACTTCATACTGAAATAGAGCCTGGTAGATAATGAGCAGGTAATAATGCTAATACAAAGAAATATTACACAAAAAATATATGCACAAGCATTAACTACTATATAATCTGCAGCACCAGCACATGCTCCATTCAGTGCTAATATTATCATAAGCTATCTAAGAGGAGCTTGAGAAGGTCTGACTGAAAAATACACCTGTTCTAGGCAGAAATCAGGAATATTTTCGCTTTCTTGTCACTATTATGATCTTTGTTTCCTCTACCTTTATTGGAGAGCTATTTGTCTAGGCGCTCTCTCCTTCCTCCTCCCAGCCGGTGCCTGAAGAGTGGCTTTCCCTTTTTTTCTCTTTCCCCTTCTCTTTTTTCCACTTGTTTACTTCTCTAAAATAGATTTCAAGTAATTCATCAGCTATGGAGTGCACTGCTAAAGGATGTGTATGTAAGCCCCCCTCAACATTCTTTAAGTATTACCTGTACAATGATGGCGAGGATAGAATACCTCACTATGAACCTACTGAAATGCCTTACTGAAAACAAACCTTTTATTACATATTTTTGTGTAACATTGCACTGCAAAAAATAAAGGAAAAGAAGGACTAAACAGCAGGTAAAGCCTTTTACAAGGTTTGCTTAATTAGTTTTCGATCCATATGCCACTGACATAACACACTACTCAGGCTCTCAAAACAAATCCTCTGATTTTAATTAGCCTCAAGGGGATTAATAGCAGAATCCAAGGTGAGGGCATTGTTTTGTCTTTTTTTTCTAATTGAGATTTTTGCATATTTTTTCAAGTGTCACCAAACAATAAGGCATGACAACATCCCTACAGCATTTATCTTATGAAGAAAAATTATTTAGCATTCACAACCTGTAAATGTATGCGATCCAGAATGACCTCAACATGCTTGTCCAGTGGGCCAATGCCAGTGTTATGAAGTTCAACAAAGCCAAGAGCAAGGTCCTACACCTGTCTTGGGGCAAATCCAGGCACAGCTATAGGTTAGGTGGAGAAGAGATTCAGAGCAGCCCTGTGGAGAAGGACTTGGGGGTGTTGCTTGACGAGAAACTTAACATGAGCGGTCAGTGTGTGCTTGCAGCCCAGAAAGCGAACTGTATCCTGGGCTGCATCAAAAGCAGCGTGACCAGCAGATCGAGGGAGGTGATCCTTCCCCTTTGCTCTCGTGAGATCTCACTTGGAGTATTGTGTGCAGTTCTGGTGTCCTCAACATAAAAAGGACATGCAACTGTTGGAACAAGTCCAGAGGAGAGTCACAAGGGTGACCAGGGGGCTGGAGCACCTACCACATGAAGATAGACTGAGAAAGTTGTGCCTGTTCAGCTTGGAGGAGAGAAGGCGCCAGGGAGACCCCATAGCAGCTCTCCAGTATCTGAAGGGGGCTTATGAGGATGCTGGGGATGGACTCTTCATTAGGGACTGTAGTGATAGGACTAGGGGTAACGGGTTCAAACTTAAACAGGGAAAGTTCAGGTTAGCTATAAGGAAGAAACTCTTTACTGTAAGGGTGATGAGGCACTGGAATGGGCTGCTCAGGGAAGTTGTGAATGCTCCATTGCTGGCAGTGTTCAAGGTCAGGCTGGACAGAGCCTTGGGTGACATGGTTTAGTGGGAGGTGTCCCTGCTCATGGCAGGGGGGTTGGAACTAGATGATCTTAAGGTCCTTTCCAACCCTAACAGTTCTATGATTCCATGATTCTCTGAAAGAAGGAGAGAGGGTGACCAGAAACAATCATTATTCCTCCTGACCATAGGCAACTGAAATTTCATGCCAGGTAGCACATTGAAGTAGCTAAGGTTTCATACAAATCACTAGATTTTGCAAATAGTCACAGAGTGCTCACTATGCATCAACTTAAATTTGCTTTAGTGATTAATGAATATTAAATTTTCAATTATGAAAGAGACAGCTCAAACCTGTAATTACTATATTGCATCATATTTTGAGGATTCATATACATAAAGGCTCAAACACTAACTCAAACAAATCTTCAACAATGCCAACATAGAGATACAAATGAGGGGGAAAAATCCCTAAACCTCCTCTGGTATTTATAAAAATGCAATGTTATATATTAAAGATATAAAAATCGATAAAAATCTATTATATAACATTATTAAATACATTGTATTAAATAGAAAACAACCTAAATATCAAATAAGTTAAATGTGACAGCATTTAGAGTTCTGAAATACAGTAGAACCTGGATACATGGACATCCTTACAACTGTCAGAAGATTCAAAGATTCAGCCACTGATATTATATAAGATTTCTTGCTGATGAGCAGCTCTTGAGTGAGACACTCTCTGCTTAAACACTAGCTAAAAATGAATAGCAACTTTTAGACTTAGTTTGACTTCTCAAAGGTGAACTCAAATTCAAATTTTATGCTACAGAGAATTTAAAGAAATCAATGAATGTCAGATTTCAAGGGTCGCATAGAAATCTCCAGTACTACTTAGGCTAACAAGGTTCCCACCTATGCTTCAATCTCGATGGAAATTAACTCAATGCTACAACATGATGAAATATATTAATTACAATTGATGATTTTGCAATGAATAATAACTAAGCTACTTAGAAGTAACAGCTTATTAAAGAGTCAGCAATTTATTGTAGCACCCTATCATTAATTATGTAGTATTTCTTATAACAAATGAATATGATAAAATAATGTAATATTAATGTGAATACCAATGAAAAAATGCCTCTGTGAAGATTTTACTCAAATGCTGTATTAATGCGCCATAAAAAATCAAGTGCCATGTAAAATTTAATAAAGCAGCAACACCACTCAAATATGAAATGAAAATAGTAAGTCACAGTTTCTTCTCAGCTTTATCCTTCAAGTTTTTCACAGCTTGCTTTAGGAACACTCCATATAGTTGAAATGATTAATGGAGGACAGGAACATAGTGCAGGTTAAAACCCAAACCAAATTAAAAAACACCCCAGCACTCAAAACCAGGTTTACTGCATTAATGCTTGAACTCCATGCAATGCTTATCATGAGAGGCTAGCTTGAAATTAATAGAGTGTACACTTCATAGTGTAAAAATAATATTTTCCTGATAAATCCTAGGTAAAATTTATCACAGTTTCTTAAGGAGAGAGTGAGCAGAGAAAGCCCAGACAAGTAGACAGTAGCAGTGTGCAAGTAACTGAATAAAAATCTAAGTTAAGACAATCTCAGAAAAGAGAAATGAAGAACTAGCTCAAACTTTCCGTCCAAATGTCATGTGACGTCTGAATGCCTAAAACCTGGAAGAGATAATCAAAGTGTTGAGTCACGTGTCCTTGTGAATGAAGGAAAATAACAATCTCTAATAATGAGTACCTCTTCAGCCATAATGCTGAGTAGATAGACTAGGTAAAGGCCATTCCCATTAGCCAACATGGCAAGGAGTTAAAAGAAAATTATTAGCAAATATGACCAAATATTCACTTTTATTTTGTCTTATAATCTTAATACTCCTATTTTGCAATTAATTTTACAGTCAGAATATGATGGCTTTTTTTTTTTTTTTTTTTGGTACCTAAACTTTCCTTATAGTAGAGCCTTATGTTTCAGAGCCTTATGTATCAGAGCCTTCACTGTACCCTTCTCAGGTTAACAAATCCAAACGGGTGAACTAGCAATTTCTGAAATGCTTTTTGAAAAGAGAAGGCACCTACACTTGGGCACTGTACCTTGCAACTCAAAAGGAGTCTCTGCTCATGTTTCTACCCATTGCCTTCAATAATCAGTGAATAGCACATTTCTGCCAAGTAAAAAGGAAAGAATGAAATGTCTCCCTTCTTTCAGAATTTCATCAGCATATCATAATCCACTACAAAGGAATGCCAAAACTGATAGGCTAAATCCTCACCTGTTGGAGGATCACTGCAGGTGATAGAGTCACCTATCAAAAACTACGCAGGAGATGATTTAGGTGTATATCAGATGTGTGTGTTCAACCCTGCAATCTAAACTCTCTTCTCTCCTTCAGCCCCTACTCATCTTCCAGGCACCTCTGGAAAAGTATATCTTGTTTCATATCATATTTCTCCTTTTCCGACATAACCTACTACCTGCCAAGCCTGAGAAGGTATTTGTCATTGGTATAAGCAGAGCAGCATTTAACTTCTCTCACTACTGACAACTGCCTTTGAAATCAGCTGCCCAAAGAGTCAGCATCCCTGGAAGTATATAAAAGATGTGTAGATGTGGCACTAAGGGACATGGGTCAGTGTTGGAGTTGGCAGTTGCAGTTGGACTCCATGATCTTAAAGGTCTTTTCCAACCTAAAGGATTCCATGATTCTATGACAAAGCTGTGCCAGTATGCAGATTTTAAAATGAAATTCAGAAGGCCAGGGACAGCATTCTATACTGTGACAATGAAACCTCTGGAGTAAGGCACTGTCGTGGTTTAGACCGTAAATCAGCCACACAGTTTGCTACATGGAGAATCAAAAGAATGCAACTCCCACAGGTTGAAATAAGAACAGTTTAGTAACTAAGGTATAACACAAACC
>JANRGW010005827.1:21678-35077 GCA_024733675.1 Psilopsiagon aymara
TAAACTGAAAAAAACCCACCCAAATCCCTCCCCCCCAACCAAAACACAGCCACCAGTTTCAAGTTACAAAAATAAGAACGCAATATGAAAAAAAAAAAAAAATAAATAAAAGACACCTTAGAACCAAGCCAGGGGACTCTAAAATTGGCTCTTTTCACCTAAAATCTCTAAACAGTGTTTCTTTACCCTGAAAGACAAAGTATGAAATTTATATCTTAATTATGGCAAACATATAATTCAATAATTAGATTCAAATTTTTTCTCACAAGACATTTTGATACTATTTTCTATCACAATTCTAACTATTCCTCTTTCTTATTTTTGTTCTCCAAGTAAGAGAGACATGCATTACTTTTATCTTGCACTGCCTGAGTTTGTACACCTTGGGAATCAATCCTTTCAACCCAAGCACTTTGTTCTCCGCCCAGTATTCTGACACATGCCATGTGCTATTAACGATTTGATGAATGAAATGAAAGCATGTGACCACCTACCCACACACCTTGGCAGAGGTGCACTCCATACACGCCGACCACCTCCCAGGCAGGTAAGTTTGTTAGCACCTTCCAGGCGATATCCAGGGAAACAAGAAAAGATCAAGGAATCTCCAACACCAAAATGAAAACCAATTCGCCTACTGAAGGCAGGAACACCAGGATCATCACATGGCTCCAGATCATATTCTGAAAACAATAAAATATCATCTCTAAATAAATGGGACAAAAAATAAAAATCAAATATATTTTTAAAAGCTTACTAAATTAGCTGCCTTGTGCCAGTATGGAACACTTGGAAAACACGTATTTCTGAGTTGTGCTCTATACGAAAAACCAGTACTGCTTCTGCATGTGTACTATGGCTAAATAAACTATAATAATGTATCTATCCTGTCCCACACACACACAACATTTTTTTTCTTTTTAATTTCAAAGTCTGTAATCAGCTTATACTGTAAGTGGTTTACTATAATTTTAGTTACATCCTTTATATATAATTCTTGGCTCATCTGAACTCTCAGTTTTAGAAGAGAGACTTAGAGTAAATAAAAAATAATTATGTAATGAAGAAAACTTAGCCAAAAAATCAAAGGCTCAGGTGAATGAAAAGACAATGTTCACATTTTCAGAAAGTGCACTTGAGCTTCCTAAGTAAACCTACACTCTTAGTAAGCCAATTCCCATTAATCACCTTTTAGAAATCCTACAGGTGTCACTCAACTGAAAATACATATATATGAATGTATGTGTGTATTTTAAAGATGTCTCAAGTGCCTATTTTGTTTCTGGTCTTTTTTATAACTACGCATCAGGAATGATTCAGGGTCTACAATTTTTCCCCTTCCATTAATAATAATATTTTGTCTATTTTTCTACAACTTACCTGGCCCTCTACCATCTTGAGTTATTTATACACTATCAGGGACTTTTAATATTCACATTTACATTCTTAACTTGCAAAGCTGCTGAATTCTGATTTAGTTAGTCTGAAGTGCTTTTTTCACCATCAATTTTCCTCCATGAACTACTGATGGTTCTCTGAGAACAGGGAAAACTCCTTAAATAGTCACATCACCAACATCCTTTCTCAATCATTTAGCCATGGATAAACCTTACCTACTTTTCTATGATAGAGACTATACAATTTCTACTGACTTTTTACAAGTGCTTCATAATGTTCTGCTCTATACAAGTAAAAATATTATCTGGAAACAGTTTCTAACTGTTTAAGAACTTAAGAGTTTCTAAAATTCTGTTCAGCAGAATGGAATTTCTTACCTGAAAATGTAATGTTGAAGCCTTCATAAGAAATTGAAAAATCAGATATAAATCGAAGTTGTGCAGTAAAATTTCCAAACAGGCCAGCTTTAATTGTAGGGGGTAAGACTGAGCCAGTTAACCTGGCTACCGGTTCTGTGAAGCTGCCATCTTCAGTGATAAGCAAATAGTCATGAGAGCTCTCAAGGTGAAAGGTATGAAAAACCAGCTGTACACCTTAAAAAACATTAAAAAGCATTTAATAGGAAGTTTTTACTTTATACATAATGTCACACAAAGTGAATCTCACATTATATGGAAAGGTTTTTAGAAAAAATCACATACAGAATGAAACTCTAAAACTCAGAAAAAAAAACCCAAAACAACCTTGCAGAAAGCAGTTGGGCTCAAACAATATGTGCAGTGTGGATGTTTATTTAGCTCATTGTAAATCAATAGCTCCCATGCAAGAATCGATAGGATTCGGTGTTATTTGTACACACAGCAATCTGAAAATCTGAATTTGCATTGTATAGATTTTATTCAAGTTCCTGTATGCATCTCTAATTTATAATCTCTGCCATGATATCACTATTCAACCAGGAGACAAAATTTAATAAGTGACTAAAATTCTGTATTCATGTTTTATTTTTCCATTTCCTCCAAAACAATTCTGATTTTTAATCTAAAAGTAAAATAATACAAGGACAAAACATTTACAAGTTTTCTGTACAGTCTTCCATATGTAAAGATCCCTATTTTCTGGGACCAGACATGAAAAGGATTGAGTTTTTTAGTTGCCAACTTCCAGTGCAGTGATGAATGAAATTTTGAACTACAGTTATATTTTCAAATACAATTATTTACTCTGGGGAACAACATTCTTCTTAGAAAGTCTTCTCTTTTATTTTACTTTTAAAACATAACAAAAGCTTAAAACAATATCCAATTTGCAAGCAGATTTTTAAATAGTCAAAATTTCCAATGCAGTTCTTGGGCTATTACTCATAAAGACTATCACAAAGACTTTCTATGACAAGAAAAGGAGATTGAGGAATATTTTTACTATTTTTTAATTCAGTGGTATGAAACACATCATGAGTACTTCCTAGTATTTTTTACTTAGTTTTTTACATATTGCCCTATCAATTAAGCTAGCAAGTTTAACTGTGCACCCAAATGTTAATCAGCTGTATATGTAACAGAAGGATATATAATTTTTGGCCTTAAAAATTAAAGTCTAGAATCGATGGCTATTAATACACAGACCAGACCAAATCTGCTTATTCATGCTTAGTAATGAAGAAGAGCTATCCATAAGGTCCCAACAGCTTCTGCTGAAAAATTTAGTACTACTTAACAGGTAACTATTGTTTTCATATATTTTACTTCTTTGATTTTCTGCCCATTTTTCTGAGACTAAACCACATTTCCTATGATAACTGTTTAAAGTCTGTTTCTTTTGCAAAATAAACACAAACTAGAAATACCACATTTGAACGTATTTATTTTGGAAAATTCAACTTCTTCCTCAAAAGAGCAGCAGAAAGCACTAATATAACTCAGTTCATAAAAGGCATTCTATTGAGTGCATGTGCTTGAATTATTTAAACACAGATATTATATATACACATGCAGTTCATATCACATTCTTACCCTTGCCGTGTGACACTTCAATAGTCCAAGTACAGTTTAAAGAGTTTGGATAAAAATCAGGAAAACCTGGTGAAAGAACAGTTCCACTCCTCCCATGAATGTATCCACCGCATAAAGCTTAATAAGAGAAAAAAAAAGTTGAGGAGAAAACCCAAAAGAATTCATAATGAAGTCCTGGGTTTTATTAAAAAAAAAAAAAAAACAACAAACTAGTTCACTTTTTGAACTACCCTTAAAACTAAAAGTAGGATCAAGTATGAAAATAAGAAGTCAATTCATCCAAAGCCATAACATTCACATTTGACAACAATTTTTTTATTCATAAATTAGTCCTTAAAAAGGAGTTTATTTTTCATCTACCGTCTCTTGGGTTACCAGAATACAAAACTAAGGAAAACTTTGTACTGGAATACTTCAAGTATTATAGTATTTAAGAAATAAGATTTGGGGGTTTTATGTAAACTAAATAAAAAAATCAAATATCTTTCAACTAATTTTCTTGGACTACATATTTAGAAAAGTATGCAATACTCCAATTATAGGAAACAATATCATTTCCAAAACCAAATGCTGTTTTTATTTTTTTTAAATAACAGAAAAGTTTATCGCTATTTTACTTCTCCTGCAATAGTCAGGGAAAAAAAAAAAAAAAAAAGAAAGTGTATTTTCCTGTGTTTTAAAGATTCAGATTGTCCCATCATAAGAAGTTAATTTGAAACTGAATATTTTGAAAAACAGAAGAATTACACTAGGAAACATTTTATACATACTAGAATTTGCTAAACTAGGCTGCTTATATGCGCATGACAAATTAAAGTTTAAGATTTTCATGCTGAATTACTCACTAATCTTATAAATAGAGCATGGCTGTCCTTTTTACTCATCAGTTCCTGTCCAGCTTTATAATTTTTCTTTTTAATTTTTAGAAGCTAAATATTTAACAAATTTTTAAGGTAGTCTTAATAGTCTCCCTCATGCAGAGCGATATACTTTGCCACAAACGGCAAATACACACGATAAAAATGTTCAATAAACGTGGAAATTTGTAAGTAAATGTGTATGTATGCATATTTAATAAATACAGATATAAATTTGTAAATAAATGTATCCATGTAAATTTAATAAATGCAGATATATAAAAAACCAGTTCTTTTTAAAAACTTATTAGAATAAGTTGGTTTTCAAAGCTTTTAATTTTTTTTTTACTTTATATATTATGCATATTTGAAAATAAGTAGAAGGAAAATAAATGTTTCTAGTCTGGTTTTCCCTGCAGATATGTATTTCTTCACATAAGCGTGTATGACAATATGCATGTCTAAATCCATAGTAAACACACGGTTGATAAAGCTACTTAATAATAAGTAACATAATTACAGATATCTGTTTCAAAATGATAAATGAATGTAAGTGAACATTCATTCAAAATTCCTCTTCTTCTGTAAAAATTACAGAAGGAAGAAAAATGTTTGACTATGCAACATTCCTTAAAGCAGATATTAAATATTTATAAACAATTTACATAGTATTAAGTTTAAAAATTAAAATATGCAGTTGATCTGGACTCATTTAGCTCACAATTTCTAAAACTACTTTCACCTTGACATAATATTCTGAGAATGACATATTACTTAGAACTTTAGCTATTATGACTCTGTACTCAGTTTTTTCTTTGTTGGTATGAAACAAAGCAACAAGCTTTTTCCTTTGGGATTTATTCTGCTGATTTAATTTCTGAAGTTGCAATTTTGGTGACTTCAAAATGCAAAGTTAAATCTATCATATTAAAAAAAAATGGGTCACAATAGCTTATGTGTCAAAAGGCAAATACACTAACATAATGATTACCTAGAAGAATAGAAGTTATATTTTGTCTTTTTAGATTACTAAATTCAATGTAGTTGAATATGTGAAGAAAAAAGAAGAAACTGAATGTAATCCTTGTATGCTGCTTGTCCGGAGGCCCTTCTCTAGAAAGGCATGAAATTTTCTACTACACACTTATGCTAAAAGTGGGTGATGGACCTGGGGAATAAGGACCCTCTTTCAATGAGAAAAAACCAACTAGATATTCCCATAGCTCAATGCTCATATGCATACAAATAGTTGAATATTTGTGGTTTAACTAAAAAAAACTCATGCATATATCTTAGTAGAAAGTCCTTCTCCCTACGGAGAAGGACCTGGGGGTGTTGCTTGATAAGAAACTTAACATGAGCCAACAGTGTGTGCTTGCAGCCCAGAAACCCAACCGTATCTTGGGCTGCATCAAAAGCAGCGTGACCAGCAGGTCGAGGGAGGTGATCCTGCCCCTCTGCTCTCGTGAGACCTCACTTAGAGTACTGTGTGCAGTTCTGGTGTCCTCAACATAAAAAGAACATGTAACTGTTGGAACAAGTCCAGAGGAGGGTCACAAGGATGATCAGGGGAATGGAGCTCCTTCCGTATGAAGATAGGATAAGAAAGTTGGGGCTGTTCAGCCTGGAGAAGAGAAGACTGCGTGGAGATCTCATAGCAGCCTTCCAGTATCTGAATCAGGGTGCTTATAAGGATGCTGGGGAGAGACTCTTCATCAGGGACTGTAGTGATAGGACACGGGGTAAGGAGTTCAAACTTAAACAGGGGAAGTTTAGATTGGATACAAGGAAGAAATTCTTTACTCTCAGGGTGGTGAAGCACTAGAATGGGCTGCCCAGGGAAGCTGTGAATGGTCCATCCCTGGCTGTGTTCAAGGCCGGGTTGGACATAGCCTTGGTTGGCATGGTTTAGTGGGAGGTGTCCTTGCTCATGGCAGGGGGGCTGGAGAACTAGATGATCTTAAGGTCCTTTCCAACCCGAACTATTCTATGATTCTATGATTCTAATACTCAAAGTTACGATTTCTACAATAGTGTTCTTCAACCCACTGCAGCAAAGCAAATGAACAAAAGGAACCCATAAAACCAATGTCAGAATACTAATAATGCTTTACTCATTTTGAAATCACAGCTTATAGGAAGATTACTGACACTCCAAAGCTCATCAACTCTGCCAACAGTCTAAAACCTGGTCACAAAATGCAGTTAAAAACAATTGTTTGCTTCTGTCCTTGCAAAGGAGTAGCAAATTGTAGTGCTTACAAGGTCACTGAGTTTGAATGGTTGATCAGTTTTCTTTGCAGTGATTAAGGGCTTTTAACTATGCAATAATATTTTGGTAGTTCATAGGTTTTGTGTATGGTGCCAGAAGGCCGCAGTGTTTCATGAAAGTTCTAGACAGCTTCATATTGCATATCCCCCAAAACAATTAATCAACTAATAAAAATTTCAAATTAAACATATGTCAAGAAACTTAGTAGGCTGATGATGATCTGATTTAGTACTGAGTATCCTAATTTTGAGCAATCATTTTGGCATTCTTTGTTCTAAGTTTAAAATAAAAGTTATTTGGCTTTGCTTCGAAAATGTTACTTGTATGACCATTTTCATTCACACTTGAACAGTGGCACCCTCTGAGAATTTAGATTTTTCAGTTGGTGAATATACACCTGTAAATTTCACTGTACATTACAGTACCTGACTCAAAGTTGATACAGAGATGTGAAGTACGGCTTTTACTAATAGCAAAATATTTTTTTTAAAGTGTGGATCTTGGTGTAATTAAGGGAGGTTGTAATAATGATAAGATTAATTACTTCTCAAAAATAGATTATTTTCCTTGGACTTTAAAGCTTTCATCTGAAAAACTTGATACTTACCATCACAGCTGGGTAATGCATGATTCCACTGATGGTTTCTTTCACATATGAGTGGCTCATCATCACTGAGCGTATATCCTGGGTCACAGCTAAAAGTTACTGTGGAGCGGATGTTAAAGTTGTTACCATGGCGATGGCCATTCACAGGAATCCCTGGGTCAAGGCAGGAATCTGATTCCAGAGTAACACCTAAAACATAGGTTTAATTTATTTCCCTTTTTTAAATAAATAAAAAGTAGTAATAATAAGAAAAGGCAGCAAACTAAGTAAGACAGAAGGAATAAAGAGTCCCCAAAAAATATCTGTTGGCATTGCCTGAGAACTGATGTGAGATATCAAGCATTTTCTCTAGCTGTTTTTGGAGCACAGTTTTTCCATTTTCAATCTCATAGACTAGAGAATCCCAAATGAAGAACAGGAAAAGATTGGAGCTTTAAAGTATAATTTATCAAGCAATGACAAAGAAAGCCAACAAAAGCACTGGACACCTGAAACTACAGGAAGATATTAAGGTCCAAAGTATGAATACAAATTTTGCTATTATATAAACTTATTTGATTATTTTATCTGTTCAGTTTCTGATTCTGAATGACATTCAACTTTGTCACAGCAATGGTTACTTGATTTAGCAAAAAGCAGTGTTGAAAAACTGCAGCTGATGAACTCAGAAACGACTTGTTTGTTCCTAGAGATACCATCACACATATTAAAAAAAGACAATGAGCACAGGTTATGCAATGTGTAACTCTCAAGTGACAGGTGCCATTCTTAATTATGTCTTATAGCACAGATTGAATAGTGTTTGCTCAATAAACCTGAAGCTATACACTGAACAAGGAAAAAAAAAACCCCTCATAATTATCAAATGGAGGCTCATTAACACAGCATTATCCATTATCCTTATAGTGATAGCAAAACATTTGTGAAATTTAATCATATAATGAGCTATAATGGATACACACAAGGGAGACAAATAAAGATTGTCGACTGGGATGGAAGGAATTTCTTTTATCTTATGGATAAAAGGATTTATAACCCCGCAGGGGGACTCATACTGAAGCAGTTTGCTCCAGCCTGTTTGTGAATAACTGCAGCTTGTGGGACAGATTCACATTGGAGAAATTCATGGAAGACTGTCTGCTATGGGAGGAACGCCATGCTGGAGCAGGGGAGGACTGTGAGGAGTGTGAGGACCCTTAGGATGAAGAAACAGAAGAGACAGTGTGAGGAACTGACCACAACCCCCATTCCTGTCCTCCTGCATTTTCTGGGGGGAGGAGGTAGAAAAAACTGGGAGAAGTTGAGCCTAGGAAGAAGAATGAGGTGGAGGGAAGGTATTTTAAGATTTGGCTTTACTTTCTCATTACCCTACTCTGATTTTAATTGGCAATAAATTAAATAAATTTTCATGAGTCAAGTCTGGTTTCCCCATGATGGTAATTGGTGAGTGAAC
Organism: Psilopsiagon aymara; assembly: GCA_024733675.1. Classification (NCBI taxonomy): domain Eukaryota; kingdom Metazoa; phylum Chordata; class Aves; order Psittaciformes; family Psittacidae; genus Psilopsiagon; species Psilopsiagon aymara. The sequence goes on from JANRGW010005827.1 coordinate 30,278, forward strand.
TGTCCCTGTCCTTATCTTGACCTACAAGCCTTCTGTTACATTTTCTCTCCCCTCTCCTGCTGAGGAGAGGGAGTAACAGAGCAGCTTTAGTGGGCACCTGGTATCCAGCCAAGGTCAACCCACCACAACCCTCCTCTTTCCAGGCTCAAATTCTTCCCCCCATTCACAACTCTACTACCTCCCCACACCTCTCCAAATGGTGCGTCAGGAATGGGGAATGAGGGTTGTGGTCAGTCCATAGGAATGAAGTAGGAAAAGTTAAAAGCTAAGAGAAAATTAAAAAAATTATCAGGGCACAAAGTAATGGGTTTAGAATTATAGACATGAGGGCTGGAAGCAGGACTATGAACAAAAACATATAAAAAATGACACTCGCTTGCACGGAGAAATATTCACTGTACCCTCCAGCTATTCTTACATCTCAGTTAGGATTCAGGTTTGAAAGCTTATGATCTAGTTTTCATGAGGTATCCCTGACATACTTAAATTCTTGATGAATAAGTTTCTCTTGGACTTGACTGCATGCTCTTAATGCAAATGTACCATATTTGCTGACACAGTGCATTTTTAGATTCCCTTCACGTGGCTTAAACTGTTTAATATAGACCCTAAGAAGCCTTTTAAGTCTGTAATATTTACTGTGTATGTGCCCTTAATAAATAGTAATTGTATATGAAATTTTAACTTTGATATACATTATTTTTTTGCAGACAAAATACACTTTATGTTTTGAGATATGTTAGAGTAGATGGAGGTCCACAGCAGCACTCTTAAAATTCCTTCCTCTTAGGGCACCCTTTTACCCTTGCCTCAACACACCAACTACATTGGCATTCTAAGTCACTTATAACAGGCAATTTCATCAGTTTCTTTTTCAAAGGATAACTCTAGATTACACCAACTACATTGTTTTTGATTTTTGTAAGAAAACCAAAAGCTGTAGCAACTGTATCAACTTCAAAGTTCCTGACTGAAATAGTGGATGTATAAATAAAATAAAAACTCAGCTCAGGCAACAGAGCTTTATTCCCAGGGGAATATGCTCAGTCTGTAAGCTTTAGTAATCATAAACATAGCTAAAAAGAAAAAAAAAAAAATCTTTGCTTAGGACAAAGATTTAGTGTTTTTCATAATAGGAGATAACATAAAACAAGCTTAATAATGGGCAATACTGTGAGTCCTGGCTACAAAAAGACAATATTAAACCATAGATGAGATATTCTGGTGCTACAGTGATAAATTTTAGGCTCATATTTGGAAAGAGCCGATTTAATACTATTCATAGCAATTGGCTCAGTATATGTACAATGAAAGTCTGGGTAAAAACCATGTCTTTTCTCTCCCACTCTGCATAATGCATTATATCTCAAGTAAAACATGCTCAGTAGCTCTCTCAAAAAATACTCCCTCCACTTCACTCCATGCCGCAGTGGGAATTAGATAAGCGGATAATTCTATTCTACCATTTAATCATTCTCTCTTCCAAGGAATATAACACACAATCCAAAGTAAACAACAAACATAAACTCAAAAGACTTAGTACATCACTGAATAATTAAAAAATGTGGACAGTCATACTCAAAAACTTCGCTCTGGCAATATTAGCATTTCATCAAATATTTATCAACCTGTTGTTGTTAGCTATATTAGATGCTTCATTGATCATTAAAACACATATTTTCCAAACACTTAAAATAATAAGCTATTTTAGAAACTGATTTAATCATTAGGTCCCATTACATCTGTAAAGAGGAAATAGTCTGTTTCTGCAATGCATGAAGCATACAACAGCTATACAGTTTTATATACTACAAACTTGTATACCACATACTTATGTATATTTCATACATCCACTTATCCTTTGACAGATCAAATAATCCAAAACATTAGAAGAGGGGAATGTTAGGGTAAGATTGCTAAGAGCTTGCCTACAGAATGCTCACTGCACAAAATGGATGAAGAAAACAGGTAAGAAAAACAGAAAGCAAACCACGTCTGTGCACCATAACCACTATGTTATCCATTCATGCTAGCTATGAAGCAGTTGCTGTGTCATTCAATAAATCTCAAAAATGCATTGAACAATAAAAGTGTTCCAGCTGGAAGCCAGAGTGCTATTCTTTGCCATCAGGACAGAATTATCCAGAACATCAATAAGACAGATGATAAAAGCAATCTTTTGGACAGAAAGAGAAGCATATTGCCTAATAAAGATGATCACGTAGCTAGACTTATTCTAAAGGAGAAAAGTGTGAATTATCTTTGCTTTAATTTTTTTTTTTTGTTTAATAGAGTAGGTGAATGCTTGTCATAATGCAGTTCCAAGAATTAGAACCAGAAGACACACAATAAAATGATGAGAGGGCCCATTCTCTGGCACCAGCTTCAAAGCACAATGCAGATAACTTTAATACAGAAAAAACTTTCCCACTTTAAATAAGACTGTTTCCTTTTGAGAACCGTCTCTGGCTGAAGATGTTCACAGAATGATGTTCAGGTACTGTATGGGAAGATACTGGATGGTACTGGCCAAAATAATACAAGGGAATGTGCTTAAACTGCATGAATGATCACAAGATTGAAGCCAAGACGAGATATTTTCTAACTTACTGGGTCAGATATAGCTCAAGTAGCAAGAAATGCTTTGGTGTAAATTACAAGGCTAAATTAGGCTTAAAGAACTAAAGCCTGCTTAAGCAATTTGGTGTCATTTTTTTCCAGCAGCTCTTAAGGGTATACTACATTTGAACTGGTGTGTGAATACATTCGTATTGTTTGCTAGCACAATAATGACACTAAAACAAAATAATGTTACATCACAAAAACCTCTGATAAGGTCAAAAGATTTTAAAAATCTGTGTTAGAGAAACTCATTAAAAATGCCACGAAGGATGTGGGGAAGCAAAGATGCTTGAGAATGGGAAGAAAGAAGTGAAAGAGTGAAGGAGGGGGGAGCAGAGGATGAAAGGGAAGAGGGAGGTTGTGCAAAACATTTTTTATTCATATAAAATTAGAAAAAAAATCTTTCTCAAGTAAATACCTGGAGGGTATTTCCAAGTGACAGGGCATAACAGTCAAATTCCAGTGAACACTTTGGTGCATATTATATTTGCTAGTGACTTATGGAAGGCATTTACAATGGAAGAGCTACCATGTCACCTCTGCCCTCATTGCTGAGAGGGAGCATAGAAATTTTCACAGAGTTCTAAACTGAACTGCAAGACTAGCTGCAATTTATAGCTACTAGGCACATGAGACTGCTACCATACCCTCCCTCCTGCTTGCCAAGACATCCCTTCTCTAGACTAAACAGGTACAGACCTTTCAATGACTCCGTATGCATCATGTTTTACATGTTAACATCCTCCTAGTTTTTTCACACTAGGTTCCAAACTAGAAAAAATAGTCTCTCTGGTCATCAAATCAAGTGAAATAATTATTTTCAAATACTTCTCTATCCAGAAATTGTCTTTCAGAATCATAGAATAATAGAAAAGTTAGGGTTTGAAAAAAACCTTAAGATCATTTAGTTCCAACCCCTGCCATGGGCAGAGACACCTCACACTAAACCATGTCATCCAAGGCTTTGTCCAACCTGGCCTTGAACACTGCTAGGGATGGAGCATTCTCAACTATCTTGGGCAACCCATTCCAGTGCCTCACCACCCTTACAGTAAGGTTGTCTTCCACACAACTGAGGGACCTCCTGGATTGCTTGTGCCAGGCCACACTGTCCCCCCAAAAGATATCAGGGGGGTTGAAGTCCCCCATGAGAACAAGGGCTTGCGAGCATGAGGCTGTTCCTGTCTATAGAGTGCTTCATCCACAGAGTCCTCTTGATCAGGCGGTCTGCAACAGATCCCCACATTAATGTCTCCCAACGCTGTTCTCCCTTTAACCCTGACCCACAAACTCTCTATTGACTGTTCACCTGTCCCCAGACAGAGTTCCATACTCTCCAGTCTATCCCTAACATAAATAGCAACTCCCCCTCCCAGTCTGCCGGGCCTGTCTTTTCTAAAGAGTCTGTAACCTTCCATTCCAACGCTCCAGTCATAGGAGCCATCCCACCATGTTTCTGTGATGCCTATGATATCATATCCCCATAGATGTGCACACATCTCTAACTCCTCTTGTTGCCATGGGCACTTGTACAGGGCATCTAAGCCGAGATCCAAAAGAAGCCAGCTCATTGGCTGGAGCAGCTGACACATATCTACATTGCTCCAAGCACTTATAATAGGTGTTGGCAACTGACTGTGAGTGTTGGGATGGAACGACACCCTCCTCCCCAAACACATCTGTAATGCTTTTTTTTTTTGACATACTTTTTTGTTTTGTTTTGCATTGATGTTTAACTACTACTGACAGAAGATTTGATTTTCTGCATTACAACTGTGTTTTTCTCTAGATTACACAAGTCCATGAGATCTAATTAAATCCATCCACGGGTCCTGAAGGAGCTGGCAAATGAAGTTCTTAAGACACTTTCCATCATATATGAAAAAACATGGCAGTCAGGTGAAGTTCCCGATGAGAGGATAAAAGGAAATACAACCCCCATTTTCAAGAAGGGGAAAATGGATGACTCAGCAAAGTACAGACCAGTCAGCACAGTACCCTGTGCCTGGCAAAATCTTGGAGTAGATTCTATTGGAAGGCATGATGAGGCATATGAAAAACAGCAAGGTACTTGGTGACAGCCAGCACCTCTTCACTAAGAGGAAATCCTGCATGACCAATCTGGTGGCCTTCTATGATGGGGCTACAGAACTGATGGACAGGGGTAGAGCAGTTGGT
>JANRGW010005828.1:0-18804 GCA_024733675.1 Psilopsiagon aymara
CTGTTTTGATTTAGGAATAAGTCATTTCTGATTACATTGATTCACCTCATCGGCACCAATGCATTAATCATTCTCCCTCTTCCTCCTTCTGAACTTCAGAGGTTCTCCTAATTCCCTGCATATATTTCTTCACTTTTAGCTGAGTGGCCTTTCTGCCCACTAAGGCACAGCAGATAGACAAACAAAAAAGACAGTACTTGAGTCACTTCGATTGAACAGTAGGCTAACTGGCTTCCTTTATAACAATGAAGTCTAGTGAATCTGGAAGTGCCTCAGTCATCATCCCCACCAGACAAGACAACACGTAGGCACACATTCGGTTCATTGTTCCCCCATTCTGGAAACCTGGGCATACAGGTCATGAGTATGCAGCAGCAGCACAGGTCCCTATTGGCTGATTTGGGGATAGCATGTACCTATTGCTTAATCTAGATACACCCCCAAATAATGTATTCTAGTTATCAAGAACTGTGAAGGGCAGATTGGAAACAACCTGATTGTCTACTCAGACTACACAATGCTACAGGCAATAGCTGAGTGTCAGTGCACTGGAAAATTAATTTTACACTTTTTAGTTCTAACAGCTGTCCTCTAGTAAAGGAAAATCTAGCAAGACAAAAAAGCATCCAAATCTCATTTTAAGAAACCTTCTTTCAGATTCTTTAGTATGACAGAGGGAATATGCACTTTAAGAGGTATATGGACTTACCAAGACATTAACAAGGCACTTTTTCTTTTTTTTTTGGGGGGGGGAGGGGGAAGGAGGTTGGTTTTTGTTCGGGTTTTCTTGTTTCTTTGTGTTGTTTTTTTTTATTTATTTATTTTTGTTTGAGTTTTTGTTGGTTTTTTTCTCTCAGTAAGGAAACTACATAGAAGGCCTGGGAACCAGACCTTAAATAACGTTACAAACATAGCAAAGCAAGAAGTAGACTTTCATAAGCATATCCCTCAGGAAAGGTCTCCACTAGGGGAGAAAGATCCAGGAAGTCTATTGCCAGTGCAGGACTTTCTTCGCTAGGAATGATTAAGAGTGTATGAATTCCAATCTTGAATAACAGTGAAGTGGCATTTATTAATCATTGGCATGAGCTGATCTGTTGATTCCATCTTTGGATAGTCTGGTACAGAGATTTTCACTGCAGTATTTTAGCATTCCTTGTTCTGGAATATATGAGCCCTAAACTAAGCATATATTCAGCCACAGAAACTAGCTTCATCGGGCATCTTCTACAGAGAGCGAGTGGTTGCATTTATGAGTACATATTTAATAAGGATAACTTTCCTAGTGTCTTAAGTACTCGTGCTATTTTTAAAAGTCAATGGTTTGCTACAAGAGCAAACCACTGAAGACTGCAGAGTATTCATTTGTGTACCAGACAAGAAGAGTTAGTTGCAAGTTTCTGGAGCTGCAATTTCAAAATCCTTAAACAAGGGTGGCCAATGCTGATAAAAAGAAGGGATGACAGTAGCAAAAAACTAATTTGGATATTCTGAATTCTGCTAGCATTAGGAAAGGCATAGCAGAGAAAACCACTTTTCCCATATCTTCACTGAAGTTAGCATCTGGAATAAGCACAGCTTAAGAATTAGGTTTTCTGTTCATAAACTACAAAACTTCCTTTCTAAAAAATCTTGAATAGTTGAATTAAGTTTATATATGCATGTATAAATAATTTTTAAGTGTAAATTTGAAGCTTCAAGTTGCTATGTTTTCTTGTGCTACAACATGAAGCCAGATAAGTCTGTTACAGTGACTGTGCCTCTCAAACGCTTTAATTTTAGCTTTAGAGATTTGGACTTTCAAAGTGATTTTCCCCAAGTTGGGTCTGTTTTGCCAGTGACAGTAATTGGTGAGCAATTTTCCTGTCTTTATCTCAAGCTACAAGATGTTTTATCTCATTTTCTCCACCTGTCCTGTTGAGAAAGGGGAGGGAGAGAGTAGATTAGTGGGCAGATGGCAGACAACCAAGGGCAACCCACCACAACTAGAAAGAGAAAAATTAACCATTAGATTTTTTTTCATAGTTTGACAATACAAAATTACCTTTATATATGATAACTACTGAAATAAGTCATTCTTTCCCCTCAAAATGTCAAGATCTCAAGTTGCCAGTATTACATTTGAAAGTTAGGTTTTATCTTTCCTGCCGTAAAATGCTATTCAATGTTTTCCCAACACTGTTCAATGAGTTCAGTCCCCTTTTTCCACTTCCATGAACATTTATTTTTCTCTAACTACATTTGTCTAAAAAGCATTACTGGTGAAAGACACCTTCAAGGAAAGCAGTATCTCAACAGAAGAATTCCTCCACACACAGTCTGTCAGCACTGAAGCAAACTGCATGCTACTACATCAGTGAGAACCTCAACACATGCTAGTACTGCCGCTGTAGGCAGACACTTCCAAATGTCAGTTGTCTTCTGAGGAAAAGCCAAAGTCCTTCTTACTTATTGGAGTTTGCTCCCTTGATTTTAATGATTAAAACTAAATATAGGTATCCATCTCCAGGACCAGACAGACATTTGGAATTATTATCTGCAACCATACCATCAGAAAGTTCTAAATGCTGGAAACCAACTTTTGAACCCTTTAAACTGCCCCCACTTATGTATCTCCATACATGGTGCACTCTATTCATTCTGGTATCCAACATTATACTAGATGACAAATTATTTATACTTACTTAATGCAAGAGACACTGTCAACTTATTTAACTAAAAAAAAAAAAAAAAAAAAAACAACAAAAAACAACCCAAAACAACCAACCACCACCACCACCAATAAAACCCTACGTATTGCATTTAGTGCAATACAGGGACCATTTCAAGAATGTGTAATGGTATTTTGAATTCTGATTTAGATCCTTTCATAATTCTCCCTTAGCTGAAGTTGATGGTTCTGTTCAGGAAGTGATCTGTCTTCATGCAGTTCCATTCCTGTTACTTGCTTTACTTGCTTTACATCAAGCTATGTCCATTTTCTTTTTTTACATGTTACAAGTTATAGCTATGCACATGGCATCCTCTGCCATCCTTGGACGTCAAATTCTGAAGCCTATAAATCTGCCCTTTCACTTTTAACACTCATGCTAATTCATGAGCAAGAGCAAAAACACAATTTAAAACTATCCAACACTGTTTTTATCAACAATCTTCTGTATCATAAGAAGAAAGAAATACAAATTAAAAAAGAGGGAAGAAAAAAAGGCTGCCTAAGAGAGCTACTAGTTTTTAATAACAGTGCACTGTCAGAATTGGATTTGGGATTTCAACTTTCATAAAGATGTTAAGACATGTGAATTAAAGTGATCTTTTATTTCTAATTTGTTCCTGAAGCTCCAAGAAGTAACACAGCCATGCTTGTCAAGCAGTGTCGTAAATTGTCTCAGGCCTAAAGTCTGCACATTAGATATCAGCCTCTGCTGCCACGTGACCCTGTCCTCCCTGTACCCCATAAACTGTTCTTTCTGAGTAGCAATGCTGCCAAAGGGAAGAAGAATGCTGACCAGCTGTGTCACATCAATTGGTCAAGTCAACTCTCATAACAGCAAGAGTACTTAGAATCCAACAATCTCAGTTTTGTCTTTGCTATCAAATAGAACTTACGTAAAAAAAAAAGAGATGATGCAAGAATTATCGATAACTTCTCCTAATTACAATAATACTACAGGTAACGAACTGAGGATCTCCAATAAATAAAACTCATCTGATACCAGGTCTCCCCAAAAAGTCATAGTCTTGAAGCAGTTTTTTAAGACAACTTAAAAAATGTTTTAACGTAAATAATAATTAATTTTAAAAGTTATTACAGAAAGACTTACAACTACATCTTTCAGAAGCAACATCTGTATTTGTCTATATCTGTATTTTAACTAAACCTGTTGTAACTTCAAAAGAAATCTGTTCTGCTTTTGGTTTAAGTTTTGATAATTTAAAACTAATTCTCCAGAATTATTTGCTGAGGTACTGGGAAAACAACTATACAGTACTTGTCATTACTGAAGGATATACAGACATGATGGAGGCCTGCTGTAAATTAAACCAGACATCAGTAACTCCCACCAGCTACAGGCTATCAGGTTAGCTACTATTTCTCCCCATCCCTGCCTCTTCCTTTTTTGTTTCCTCTTAATTCACATTTCATTTTAAAAGGCAACACTAGACAAACAAACAAAAAAAACACTATGCAAAGGAGACTTTTAAGAATATTTCACAACTGTTTTCAACACTTCCAGTACCAGGCAAACAACTTCACAAAGAGCACAAGGAACCAGCTGAAGTAGATATATAGAATCTGAACAATCTCAACTCTGCAGGCATTTCAGCCCTAGGCTTGCAACATCGCCGTGGTCACATCTGCAAGGTCAGAGTTTCCCACACCTCTAGTTATTTCCTCCATTAAAAGTACAACACATGAGCTACAGCACACAAGTACACTGAGGCCTCACTTTAGCTAAAACGTCCAATTGACCTATCTTTAAACAGATTCATTTTATTTTAAATATGGTGTCTGAGTTCTCAACAGAAAACAAAGGTGAGCTGTGTTCAGACCTTGGGTGGTACAAATTGTGTTACTGCCACTTGGAAAAGATAATCCATGTAAACAATTAGCCAATGAGGAGACACATATAAAGGCCCGTTTCAAGAACAATCAATTAGTAAGACGCCAGCAATACATTTCAGATTTGATTTTCCTCTATGGTCAGTCAATAATTAAGTACTGAACAATTTTTAAAGAAACTGTATTACATTTGTGCATCTGAACTTGTTCTGTGCTTTTGGAAGAGATATGGCAACAGTTGAATTATGAACCTCTTAATGCACACTCTTCAAAATGAAATCTGTTAAAAAGAAAAAGCCCCTAAACAACAAAACTAAAAACAGTCCACACCACCAAAACCTACAACTTTGTTGCAAATTTGAGATCTAGAAATGGTTTCAAACACAACTGTTTGTGTATATGAGTTTTGGGTTTTTTATATATAAAAAATTGTTTTAATCGGAATTTTTTTAGCCCTTCAAACTATATCTGGATTAATAATGAGTGTGTCACATGAATAAGTCATGCTACTTTAATGAAAGTCAATGTAATATATTTACTGTGGTCTACAAGGGTTTACTGGAAGTAGTATACAAAATATAGTGGCCCAATTTTATCCCTGTTACAACCACACTGAAATCCATGCAAGAAATCATTTCAATGAAGCAAAAACCAACCCCTCCCCAAGACCCAAACAGTACATGTGAAACTTCAAAATATGTTCATGCATATCTTGACTTACACTCACTATATACCCTTTTTCTGCCTATATCTGTCATTAAGTACCATGAAATTTGTGATGATATACTTTCAAAAATCAGTCCATGGCGGCCCACTTCTTGTATTTTGATTTCCTTTACTGTTATCAAGTAACATGATTATCTCAGAGGGAGCTGCAATACTCACAGCAGGGAGGTTGAAACTAGTTGACCTTAAGGTCCTTTCTAACCCTAACTATTCTATGATTCTACATCCTCCACCCATCTCATGAAGTTTGCATGTCTTCATTACCCAGTATTGACCATAAGCTATCATATGCCAATGACCAAACCATTTAAAATGATATAACTCAAATGAATGGGTTTGTCTTTTGGAGTGGAAGAATGGACTGCAGGAGATAATTTATTAGGAAGAAAATACACTCAAAACCCTAGAGATTTGTCTGAAAACAGAAAGCAACAATCTTGGTCCAAAACTATATAACCAAAATGCAATCTAGTAATCCATACGTATTTTATTTTCATTCATTTAGGGTAGCTATGCAAAAGCCTGTCTGTTACCACATACATGAGTAATGCAATTACTCTAAATCATAAAAGTAATTTCAAATACTTAGCTGTTGGCATATTTAATATTCCACAGGGTATCAATGTAATAAATACTTAATGGAAAGCAAGAAATATCCATATTCCATTTTTTTGGGTTTCGGTTTTTTTTTTTTTTTTTACATTATTCAAATAAATTTTGGGAATAAAAATGACTGGATGAAATGAGAGGGAAACCCCCAGAAGTACATGCATTCACACCAAACCAATTACAGAAAAAGCTTTTCACTCCAGTGATGTAGGGTTATTTATTGTAACAAAATACTGACATCAGCATAAAAACAAACAATCAACAACAACAAACACAACCAAACAAAAAAACCCCACCAATCAAACCACATATAAGGGCTTTTTTCACTTCTAATCTTCTAACAAGTTAATGCCTGTTTTCTTTGGCCATGCTAATATTGGGGTGTGATTTAGAACACTGATATCTGAACATGTTAATATTCAGCTACCAGAATAGTAGTCAGCTATCAAACTGCTGACATATTATGCCCCCCAATTCAAATTGAAAACCATTCATTTGATGATACATATCAACATGTAACCAGATGTAGCAAAAGCTTGTAACAAAAGGCAAAGCTCATATTTTTGTGTTTTCTATGTTTTAGCTATGCTGAGATAAAGGCACTGACCTTTCTTCTTGGTTCACAATGGGAGAATACTCTGCTAACAAGCTTACTACTGTGAAGCCTTGCTGTTAGTGTGAAGAATCACAAAAACGTGTAAGAAGGCAGGCAGGATTCAATACCTTTCTCAACACTGGAAATGTGATATTTCCAACTGTTCATCAGTTCTAGTCATTTCCCTGGAAGTGTAAACAACTCAAGTTTAAGATTTCACTAATAGGGATAAAATACTCTGCAGGTCAGTGGGAAGGGAGAGTGATACTCCATGAACTAGTTGGTACAGGAGTCTTTTTCAGGTTTCATTTTTAAAGGACCCTCCTGTGCCATCTAGATTTTTCTTGTAATAAAGGCAATTTACCCTTATAATGAAACCATTTCTATCCAAAGAGATTTCAGGTGGCTGACTTGAAATTGCATAGGAAAAGGTTTCCTGTGGTATAACATGGCTGTGACTGCAAATTACTCACTAATGTAAAGAATGACAGACTGTTGCATTATGCAAACCAATCCTTAATCTTCTGCACCCCTGTAAATGCAGCCACTTTCCTGGTTTGATTGTACTGTACACTCTAACAATGGGTTTCACCCTAATAAGCTATCCAGAAAACTCTTACACAGTATGCAGGTCATCTCAGCCCATTTCCTTGCTGCTAGAAGTAACATGAAAAATGCTTTCAAACATCATCTGAGACAGGAATACTTAGAAGCACCTTAAATTATCATTAAATATTCACTAGGTCTGTCCACAGTATCAGTTTTATTGTGGTCCCAAACACAGTTAAGTCATGTACTACTGCTGCAGGAATCGATGTCTTGAAGGAAATCTCCTCTCCCCCACACAGTCTGAGTATTTTCAAAGTCTCATGCATGAAGAAGAAAGGGGGGAGGGAAATCACAGCCAGAATTTTTTTTTTAAAAATAAACAACTATTTTCTTTTAGCAATTCTAGACCTACATTATAATCACCATGAGATAAATGCTCTAACCTCCATCTGCACCATCCCAATCTTTCTCCTCCCACATCAGTGCTGAATTTGCAGAACAGAAGAATGAATAAACTAGGAACATTAAAAAAATATTTTAGTTAGGAAGACTTGCATGCAGTTTGAGAACAGTGCTGACATTCACGTCAGATTTGACTAGGCTGGGACCTCTAAGTAGCTCCCTTCTCTGCCTTTTGGGAAATGCCATGCACAGGTACTGGAGCAACACTACTGGAGCCCAAGCTGATGGAGAGGTAGCCTAAGAGAGTACCTAGACAGAGGTCTAAAGAGAAAACAAAGGGAGGAAAATAGAAGCTGGCTTACGTGCTCCAGTTTGTCTTTCCTCCTCAACCAGACACTGGCACTGTAGTCCTGCTGCTTGACAGTGCTGTAGAAGTTCGCACCTACTCTGGTGAGGCTTGGGGAAGGCTCTCTGGGTCTGCTCTTCAGCCTCATCTGCTCGAAGCCCTCATGGGGGGATGAGGAGAGCCAGTCATGCCTGACTTCCATCTTGACATGACAAGGCAAAGTCCAAAGAAAAAAATAAGAAGAAATCAAGAAATTAAGAAGCACTAGATGAAGAGGGTCCAGAAAAGAACAAGATGGGGGAAGAAGAAAGAGAGGCAAAGCAAAAACGCCCCCAAAAACACAAAACGGGAAGAGAAAGGGAGGAAAAAGAAAAATAACAAGGTAGGAGGAGTGGAGGGAGAAGAAAAGGCTGCAGGTACAAGAGAGGAGAGGGCTGAGAGAGATGAAAGGGGAAAGAAGAAGACGCTCCAAGATGCCGCTGCGCGCTGCCCTCGCCGCCAGCAAGCTGCTGCCCAGGACCGACGCAGCGGGACGCGGCTGCTCGCGGCTCTGCCCGGGACGGAGGTGCGGCTCCGCACAGACCGAGGCCAGGCCGGGCGGGGCTACTGCCACCCGCCCGCTCGCTCGCCTGCAGGTTGGCGCAGTGGAGGGGCCGCCGCCCGCCCGGGGATGAAGCCGGCTCCTCCCCTTCGGCAGCCACCTTCGGGGAAGCAGAAAGCAGCTCAGAAAAGCCCCGCTATCGGCGCTAGGAAAACGGCTGCCACCGCCTCCTGTGGGGCAGGAGGCTCCCCCCGCCCGTGAGGAAGTTCTCTCGCCGCCGCGGACGCCAGACAGCTCCCCGGACCCCGCCGCTGGGCTCGGCGGCCGGCTGCGCCTCTGTCTCCTGAAAGCCTTTGTCCGAGCTCCCCACACTGGGGGCTCCCGGGGCCCCTCCATCCTCCCCTGCCCGGGGCGAGATGCACCCCTCGCCGCCCCCTGAACCTGCGGCCGTGAGCGGGAGGTGCGGGGCTGAGAGTCTGAAGGCCACCTCTCTGTCACTGTGTCTCCCCCGTTCCTCCCTCCCTGATCAGGGGCTCCCGGCGCTCTGAAGCGTAACCAGACCAAGCTGACAGTTCCTCGCCCCGGGGTAGCCAGAAGCACACTTCACCTGGCCAGGGGGCGAAAGCGTCAGGGCCCTGGTGGGCAGGAAGCTCTGGTCCAGGTCCTGCCTGGAAGCCCTCAATCTCCCCAGAGATTCAGCCAGAGCCAGACCTCAGAGATAAAATCTCTTCTGTGGTCCCGGAGGGACAATGTCACTGGAGTGCCCATACCCCTCCTTACCTGACATTCAGGTAGTGCTCTCCTAAAATAAGAAGTTTCGGGGTGGTTTCTTTAGTCCACTACCATCTCTTGTAATGAAGTTGGTTTATGTTGCTATTTAGCTCAAACTTGTTTCAGCAGGAAAAAAAAAGAAGATAGCTTTCCTTTTTCATGCTATGAAAAGCCACCTCGCTAATTGCCCACACACTCGGCAAAGCTATATTAGGCACAGATAAGAAAACTTCCTTACGTAGCACCAAGAAATAATTATTGGAGCTCAGAACCACATTTCATTTTCTGGTGACTATTTACTGGCAGGCAATCTGTAGTTTGCCAGAGACATAAACTGATGTAGCTATTCAGATACAGCGATACTGAACTGAAAGTCTGCACTTGAATCCAGTTCAGTGAAAATAGCCTTTGAATGGCAAAACAGTTCATTCAAACTAGTTGCTAAGAACATTATAAAAGACCTCTGTTAACCACCTGATCTGGAGTGAGCTGTACTTCCATCTGAAGTCAGATTTAAGGTATCATTATGGTTGGGCTCAAGGTATACTGCTATAAAAAATAATTCAGAACCCAGATAGAAAATGAAGGTTTTCCTTTCAAAATTCTAAGGATAAAGACAAAGCTCACAACAGCCTTCATAACTGAGGATTATTATTAAAAAGTAATACTGTTATCTTAACAAAATTTTGGGAAATTGAACAGTGATGAGGATTTAGTAGGAACATGAAGTACAGCATTTTCTCCAAAAAAGTAATCTCATAATATTTACCTGAACGCTACCAAAAAAGCCCTGAAAACACTCTCAAAGCATAACAAAAATAGCAGCAAGAGCCATCAATGCTACATGAAAATAATTTTTACTTACCAGTGTAAAAAACCCTGCAGCTTTTTAGCTAATAAACCCTTCTCTAATTTCTTCAGTTGGTAGAGTAGATCTGGGTATTTCTGATATCATCAATACATTCTCATAACACCTGGAGCAAAAAATATGACCATGTGACTGCATGCAGAACACACCTGAAGGCACTGAGATTTAATGTATGGCATGTCACAGCTGCAGTAGTTTTAAGCTCAGACAGAATAATTAAAAGTTCTGCTGAACTGAACTTTAGCTGCAGATGCCCATTTATGAATTGTATATGCTTATAGATGCACCTACTGTCAGAGGACTGAAATACATAAATATATTCAGTCAAAAAGAAGAAAAGAAAAAGCCTCTGAGTTTATCATGTGCTGTAAGTAAGGACAGCCTGCTTTATGGTGGTTTTGCATAAGAAGTTTCACATTGTTCCTATAGCAGTGTAAAGCACTTCAGCCTTTTCCTTATTCCTCTGGGCTTTCTTGTTTATGCTGCATGCAAATATTAAAAAGAAAAAAAAAAAAAAACATAAAAAAAGTTTCTTTTAGTGCTCTGTAGTTGCCACCTGCTTTCCTCCCCTTTCCTTAATCCTATGACAGACCAGAATCAATAAGCCACTGTACTTCAGTACAATATGTTGTCCCATTCCTCCTTGTATGTCATCTTGTCTTTTCTTGGGAAGAAGATTTAGAGCTGGAAAACATAGTCTAAAGACTGTAATGCTTTGTGTTTTCATAAAAATCTTAGGCAAAAAACCAAACTAGGAATACAAAGTCAGTCCCTTGCAAATACATAGGCGTTAATCTAATTTAAAAAGAGTTAAAGAGCTGTTCTCCAGTTTTTCTTTTCCAGCTTATTTCTAGTTTGGACCTATGCAGGAGAACAAGTTTCTTCAAACCACAACCACAAGCATATCAACTAGCTTAATTCAGAGATAGCTCAACTCATTAAAATTCCATCAGTTCTGTAGTATGCCAGCAGTTCTAGTTGGCTGTATGAGCGGGATTAAATAGCTGTCTTTCTCTTCCATGCAATTTTCAGAATTATCCAAACACCTGCTCCTGTGAAGGCCCTTTCCCTCCATAGCCAGATGACTATAGCAGCAAGGATGACTGAAAATACAAACATTAAACTTGCATTATTAGCAATAGATGCAAGTCATGCATATCATAACATGATTTTACTTTACCTCGGTTCATGCTACACTCTTCTCTAATTCACTGCCCATTTTAACATCAAAACTTGGAGGAATTCTTTCTAAGGCAACCTACAGAACTTTCCATTTTCCATACCAACAAGGTAGATGCTGTAGGGGGCAGAGTAAACTCAGGCCAATGTGAAGAAGATAATCAGATGTAAGTAGAAACATAGGGCTATAATATATTTACTTAAAATAAATATAAAAATGAATAAAAAGATAGCTTCTTTTTCTTCCAAAAGTCTTGTCCAGACAAGTTTTAAAGGAACTTCTCCCTGTGCTCCAGCTAAGTTTTGTATATTGTGGGGTTCTTAGCAATACAGCATATGTAGAAGAACATTAGTCCTTTTACCTACAAATGGCATATACCTAGAAATATAAAAGATTTATATAGCAAGACCTTATTATAGCTGGATAGCTAATATACATACATGCACTCACTTGTAATAGAACCATAGAATAGTTTGGGTTGGAAGGGGTCTTAACATCACCTATCTGTTTCCAACCCCCACACCATGGGCAAGACCTCCAACTAGGAAATAGATTCAAGGTTTCCTCACAAAGCATTAATTTATACTGCAGAGCTGGCCTGTGCACAAGCCATGGCATGCTTTTTAGAATGTACTACACCTGATGGAACCAGCAGGTAGCAATTGCTTGCAGGCTTCAGCTGGTGTCCGGTTAGAGGACTGTGCCTGACGCCAGCCTCAATAGCAGCACTGTGCCTGGCAGCCATGCAGAAGGTAACTTTCCCCTTCTTGCCCAGCTCAACTGAACTTGCTTTCTCATCTAGCAATTGCTAAGACTCAGGTAGGGTGAGCTTTGTAACCTCCCCAAAACACTGACATGTCACAGACTAAATTACCAGTTTTTCAAACAACTTTAGAATTACCAAACCACCAGCTCCTGCTTAGCCACCCAAATTATAGCAGCCAACAAAGAAAAAACCCACTGCAACAGCCTCTTTGCTCCCAGCTGAGAGGCTTCCCATGCATGTCTCCCAGCCTATCAGCTCCTAACTCTTGGAAGCAGCTGCCAATCACTGAAACATGTTTGCCACAAGGAAAGACCAGAGAGAAAAGATAGAGGGTTTTTTTCTGCATAGTGAGGTCTCATACAGTACCATGCACAGTGTCAGAAGGGTAAAACTCACTAGATGCGATGTAGGAAAACAGTAAGAAAAAAGCTAGAGTGCCACATGGGGAGTTGTAAATAATTCCTGTAATGTGTATGCTGCATATACAACCTTTGTACATTACATCTATAACTTTAGCTTATGGACAAGAATTGAAGTTACAAATATGTAATGGTAGGGTGAAAGCTAAGGCTACAGCAGAGATTTTGAGTTGGAGGTGCTTCAGATTTCAGGCTATGAGCATATCAGACATCTACCTCAGAAATTACATGGAAGCATTGTCTAGTACTGATAATATTCTCTGCTTTAGCCTCCATATGTCTTTTTGGCTTCAGCTACTAACCAAGCTGTACTGTGTCTCTTGCCTCAAATTTTAACCCCAAATTCTTTCTTCTTTGCACAGTTGCTGATTTTAAAAAAGCCACACAGACAAAACAACCACCTGTTAGGAACGTCATTACTCTTGAGACATCTTTCCTCTGTCAGATTTGGTTGAAATCAGCCATGTGTTTCAGAGCATATCAGTCTGGGACTGACAGACAAATAGTGTAGTTATATCAGCTTTGTTTCCTTTAGAAAGTAAATAAAAATATCTGAGAGATCAACTAGTCCATTTCGCATTTGAAATTAAAGACTATCCTGTAAATATCGTCAACATTTCCAATTAACCTAGAATTGCAGGGCTAGAATTTTTCTCCTATGGCACCCTTTCCACCTCCATATAACCTAAGGGAGCACTAAACCAGCCCCTCGGGTCCATCATGTGCTGAATACATACCAGTGTGGACTGGGATTCTCTTACTGTCACCGGGAGTTGTGACAGAATATATATTTTTCAGCTCAAATTCAAATGTGACTTCTCTCTTTCTCCTCTCTTTCTTCCCCCCATCCACACCCATGCACACATTGTTAAAGAACATTTTCAGTTCTGGGCCTCAATAATCTTGTCCAGACAATATTTCATCTTGCACCTTAAAATAACATTCATAAGTGGCACATACTAATGGGGCCAAATTCTGTCCTCCGTTACACCTCAATATCCCCTCCAGAGCCATGAAACAAAAATAATTGTATAATGAAGGTGCAACCAGGGGGAAAAATGTGCCCTACATTTCCTTAAAATAAGTCTGCAGCAAGTAATGCTTGTCCATGTCCCCTGAGAATAAGACCCTTTACATTTGTGTGAAGGGCAATAGCTTTTTATTGTTTACTGGGTAGGTTCACATCTATCTCAGCTTAGGTTCTTCATGCTGAATTTATCAGTTTGATGCAGCTAAGTGCAATATACAGATTGCTGACAAGATCTAAGCTCTTGAATACTTTTGCTCTGAAGTGAGTAGTTAAAATTGTTCCATAGGAGGGGTAGTCAACAGAGGAAAAAGACTGTATGGGGCAATGTTTTTTCCAATGAACTGGAACTCAAAGCCCAGCAGATGTGGGATGTGTGCCACCAGAAGGAGGGATCTCCAGGGATAGAGGACTGCTTTTCACTTCATTCTCAACACATACACGAACTATAGTTGATAACAAGGGATATATGCTCTATATTTGCACAATGTGAAGTGTAGGGAGGGAGGAGAGAGAAAAATTGAACAAACTTTCATGAATATTACCATATAAACAGAAAAGAACAGAAAGAAAAAAAATCCAATTACAGGGTGGAAAAAGTAAAACAAAAAGAAAACATTTGTGAATGTCGTTCTTGGTTTTGTTTGTTTGTTTTTTTTTTTTTTTGTGTGGTTATATTGGTACGACCATATAGGGAAAAAACAGGCTTTAAGATTAGTACTCTGAAAAGCTTCAGAGTATATTCTTATGATTCATAGATATAGGGCAAAAGAAGAAATATATTCCAAAAAGGATAAAACAGCATGAAGAGTTTTTTTTCCCCTTAAAATAACAGAGTACCTCTGTAGTGTACATTGTACTTAGGAAAATTTTCACTAAAAATGCATTAGATCAGGAAGTGTCCAAAGAGCTCTCTTACATGCAAGACTTTTAGACTTTTTTTTAAATGTTTCCAATAAAATCTTGTTTCTATCATACAAAAGTGTATACTTTAAAGCAACTGAAAATCTTTTCACACAGAAATTTGTGTGCCTCCTGATTATTCTTCAATATACTCTACAAAATTTCATAGCACAGAAATTTTTTGATATGGTTTCTCTGATCCAAAGTAAAATGCCCTAAATTATAACTGTCCTTTGGAAATTAGCTCAAAACTTCCTGCTCAGTAATGTCAAGCTGCATGCTACAGTGTCAGAAGCTTTAACTCAAAACGTTTTTCTAGTTGCAATAAGACTTACAGATATAAGTGATTCATCTGTATTGTGCCATTCTGTGTACTATAGGTACAGTCAATTTAAAACATTTTGCATTGAAGTGTTTATAAATATTTGGATGCTGGCTTCCACTGAAATACACATGAAAGGGGCATTATTTACTGAAATATTTCCCACTGAGAGCAAGCAGAAAGTTATGCCATGAAAGCAAAATTTTTTTCCCTAAAAGGGATATATCATGTTACATCAGATATCAGACTTACTTGTGTTACCAGAAAGACATTTATTGATGTGACAGCACCTGGAAGAAGACTAAATAAGACCCATGAGACAATATGGCATTAACTTCATGCTTGTCTTTGTACTCTGACCCAACTGATCTAATAGCATTTAGGGTGACTGTCATTCAATCAGACCAGCTGTGCATGGAAGAGCTGAATTGGGAGGAGGATGTTCACACATGATGCAGGATAAAAGGACAGGCTGCAGCAGCCTGGATTTAGATTGGTTTGATTTATGGGGAGCCATGTTCTTACATGCGCCTTATATAAAGCTTGATTTTTGTCAAGGTAGATGAACCTTCCTGGTATCAGAACACCATTTTTATTTTTGCCTTGTATTGTTACACCTCAAAAACTAGTTTGTATTGCCTTCTTTTTATCCCCGTCTTATTATAAGGTTTCTTTTCTTTACCATTTGGCACCAATAGTTATTCCCTGCCACCTCTTCTCCTCCTTCCAAATAACACTTGACACATTCTGTATTCTTTTTTTTTTTTCCTGTACCTTACTGCTCCTTCACTCTGTGTTACTTTGTTTTCAGACTTCTTAGTGAAATGGCATCAGGGTTCTAAAGTAATCAAGAGTCTGAGGAAGTCTGTAATGCAACTGTCAAAAGCGTATAATTAACAACAAGAAGTCCAGTTGAGGACATACTAGTGTGGCAGAATGTATACAGTAATTTCAGCACCCTCAGTGGTGGTGTGGTAAAGCCCTGGTAGAGATACATAGTGAAATCCTTTATTACACAACTAGTGGGTGGAAATTTCACCTGTAGTGTTTAATGATTAACACAAAAGCATGGTGCATCTTCTGGCAAAATAGTGGAATGAATTCCAGGAGATCTTACCTCAATCATTAGGGCTGTTATAGGCTACTGAATTATTTTTGGCATGTCACTTACATTATTTGTATCTGAATGATGTCTGCTAAATTAGAATAACATTGCTTCCTTTTTTCAGTCTTTCTTTTTCATATAGATAGAAAGCTTGACAGGCAGAGAGTATCACTTAGAATACTCCTGTGCAAAACCTTGCAAGAAAGAGTCCCAAGATGTCCGCTGCAGCAAAACTGAACATGATACTATCTGTAATTTATTTATATTGTACCTGTGCTACAATGTATGCTAGTTACTGATGAATCCTACCCTTCAGAAAGCTTATCCTGAAATGTTAATCATGTATGTATTCCTTGTAGAATGGGGAAGAATGAGTAAGTCTTATCCCTGTCCTAAAAGTATTATTTTTCAATACATATATATCTGTTGTATATGACATATTCAAAAGGTGACTGGAACATCTTTTGAATATGTCAAAAGGAGTTTGGAACTCACCAGAAAAGCAGTTGGTTCAGACTTCATTTTGTGCATTTGCATATACTTACTCTCCGCAGTTGTGTGTCATGGTTTAAGCCCAGTTGGCAAATCAGCCATGCAGCCACTCACTCACTCCCCTCTCTTCCTTCCCCCAGCTCCTGGGGGGATGGGGAGGGCAATCAAAAGAATGCAACTCCCATGGATTGAGATAAGAACAGTCCAGTAACTGAGGTATAACACAAATCACTGCTGCTGCCACCAATAATAATAATGATAAGGGAAATAACAAGGGAAGAGAATACAACCGCTCACCACCTGCATACCAATCAATACCCAGCTTGACTGAGCAGTGATCTAACCCTTCCAGGTAACTACCCCCAGTTTATATGCCATATACTGGACATGATGTGCTGTGTTATGGAATATCTCTTGGTCAGTTTGGGTCAGGTGTCCTGTCTCTGCTTCCTCCTGACTTCCCCTCCTCCCTGGCAGATCATGCAACTCAGAAAGTCCTTGGTCAGACTAAACATTACTGAGCAACAACTGAAAACATCGTTGTTATCAGCGTTGTTCCCAGGCTGAAAGTTAAAACCACAGCACTGCACCAGCTACTAAGAAGGAGAAAAATGACTGCTACTGCTGAACCCAGGACATTTTGTTAACGATATGTGACCATTATTTTGCTGAATTATTGATGGCTGTCATTCAGAAGAACTAAATCTCTCTGTCAGCTCATAGGAACATAGGATAGATAGTCTTACTTTCTATGAACTTCAGGGATGAGATTGCCATAATTGAAGACAATACATTTCGCATTTAGAGCAACAGTTTTAAAGAAACACTCTTAGCTCATCCTTACTTAGCTGTATCCTTACTTGGAAGATACATTGGTAGACAAAGGCTAAATGAGGGAGCATAGTTATGTATCTGCAGCATCAGGTAGCACTGCTATAGCTCATCTGAGACATGCTCCTGTTGAATTCTAACAAAATTCAAAGGAAAAGTATTGTAAGAAAAGAGGTATTTTTCCTTGTGAGCACTCTCAATGAATTAAACCAAGTCTTCTTGAAATGAAAAATTAAAATTGTGAAATTGGAAAATTTACGTTCTTAAATCACCAGAACTGCTTTAAACACGCAAGGAAGGAACTGAAGTCATCACATGCTTTGCATACTCTACTCTAGAAAGGAAAAAGTCCAATTTTTCTTTTTGATGGACTGAAAAATAAAAAAAAATATTAAACTTTCTTCGAAGTGGGGTACTGACTGTTTCCAAGGCCTGGAAATTACTATGGATGTTCAGGATATACTGTATTACCCTTTCCTAAAAATTGTTTGTGGTGTGTATGATTGCTTTTTATTGTGCACAAGAAGGGTAAGATTAATCCCTGAGAGTGCAGCAAGTAGTTCATGGATGCATTGCATTATTTTAAAAATGAGCTTATACAAGATAGACATCTTACAGACCCATTTTGCTTTCTTCTGTCACTAGGACCTTTTTACACAGAAAACATTTGCAATTGTGATAGTCTGAAGAAAAGGTAGGCAAGATTATGCAGTAAATGTTATCTTAGTATTTATTAGGAATACTAGGTTATTGGGGGGGGGGGAAGGGAGGGGGAAGAAGAAGGGAAGAGGGAGTGTTATTTGTTTGTTTTCCAGTGAATTGGTAGCATTCTACTTCCCTTGCATAAAATATTAAATTATTCTCATGTAAGGAAGTTGTGCTACTATAGGTATGTTCAGCATATATTAAATTAGAAGCTCAAAAGCTTGAAGCAGTTACATAAATGCTCAAACCCTCCAACCCAATGTATCAGTAGCTCTAGAATTTAAAAATTCAGATACAAATCCTGGAAACATTAAAATAAAACCAACATAAGGCCAAATTGTGTACTGATGGAACTGCAAAATGGCAATTAAATTATACCAGTTTTACGCTTGGGGCACAAAAATCTCATTTCCTCTAGAGGCACAGTGGAAAGAGCAAACAAGCAATGTCAGTGCTGCAAACCCATCATTGGGTGTTCCAATGAAACTGCTTCAGAATGACGTTAAAGTACAGGGCAGGGAAGACAAGTGATCATCTTAATTTTCCCCAGTAAAAATACCAGAGAACTGCCTTAGATTAAATTTGATGTAAAGTTATCTGACCTACCTTTAGTGGAAGGAGATTCCACAGCCTCTCTCATCTGTCTTTGCCAGTACTTATACTTTGAAAGAGGCTATCGGTATCTAGCCTGAATCTGTTTTGCTATGAATTCCTTTTTCTTTTTTTTTTCAGCAGGTGTGTAACAGTGACAGTGATTAAACCAGTCACTGTCCTTTTTCTAATACTCTTTCCATGTCCAAATCATGGCTGCTTGTCTCCTTACCACTTACCTCAGTTCTCTCTTTCAGACAAAACTGATTTTTTTCTTAAGGTAGATGTCTTCTAAACCATATATTCTTACTGTGTTCTCTTTTAGTTACTTCAGTATGAAGATAGGCTTAGAAAGTTGGGGCTGTTCAGCCTGGAGAAGAGAAGGCTGCATGGAGACATCATAGCAGCCTTCCAGTAACTGAAGGGGGCCTATAGGGATGCTGGGGAGGGACTCTTCATTAGGGACTGTAGTGATAGGACAAGGAGTAACGGGTT